>JAUTDX010003496.1:0-41637 GCA_030844895.1 Ambrosia x helenae
GACCTTCACTTAAATTTAGGTGGGTTTATTGGTGAGGTATATTTTACCATTCATCAACTTATGTGAACTTAAGGACAAGCTCTTGATAAGGAAATGCTTAACATACCAATAAGAATATGCTTAGAATAGATGAAGAGGTGTAAACATGTTAATTAGCAAGAGAATGTATTTTTGCAAGATATTATATTATAATTTTATTTATGACAATAAATAATAAAATTTTATAACAATTTTTTTTAAATGGGTTTGCTACCTAGTGTGATATATCATCTAGTGAGTTACTCAGCATCATTCAACTAACAAGGCCTTCATATATAGATCGGATTTTATGAAAACAACTTGTGGCTTGGTACATAATCTAGATTCGTCATCGAACAAACCCTAAAAACCACATTATATTATATTTATTTTAAAGGAAAATGGGAAGCCATTTGGTTGATTCTAGACAAATGGATTCCAACCAGCCATGGTCACTTTTCTTCAGTTTATACATACTTCAATCAACCACTATTGTGTGTGTGTATAGTGTGTTTGCAATATTGCCAGCTAAAGGTTTTAAAGTTTTGTTTTTGCTTTGTATTGCTTGAATAATTTGATGAAAATCTTATAAATGAGTTGGTAATGATGCAAATTAGATTTCCGTACATTTCCTTTTGTATTATGATGGAGATTAGAGCATTAGAGCCTCCATAATTTTGTGAGAGGGGCCTCCATATTAGATACAGTGTGTATAAGTGTTTGTGAGTAGAGGAAATGGAGAATATATAGAGAAGTTACTGTTCATCAACAAATTTGATATGGAACTGTTCATCCTCCATAATTGTTTAATATTTTTGAAAGTGATTGTGAGTAGAGGAGAGAGAAAAGGTAATGATAAAAGTATAGAATAAATATTATTAAATAGAAAGAAGTAAGAAAAAGTAGTGTTTTTTAGAGTAATTATGGAGAAAATATGTAAGTGGGAATAAATATTTACTACTTTATATTGTAAAGTAATCATATATTTTTTTTTGAACGGTGACTTTCTTAACTGGTGTGGCAGAGATCATCACACCGCCTAATCGACAGGCCCTGACCACATCATATATGGTAGTGCTTTTTATACGTTCATGTCTTAAATTTTTATTCTAAAAAACAGGTTAAATGCTAAAAAGAAGTGAGTTACATAGACACGCTTGTTTCACGAACTTGAGTTACACGATTGTAATGGACATCAATTAAGTGTTAATTAAAGTTTTAAAATTTGTATATTTTTTTAAAGTTAACATTGAGAGGATTTTTCGTTTCTTAAAACACATGAAAGTTCAAAACCTTATAGAACAAGGTAGGCGCATCTCAAACACACTCTCCTATGCAAAAGCGCTCTCTTCCTTCACACCAACCACCCTCATAGACCCTTATATTATTTATCTCTCTCACATTTTCTATCATGGACGTACGCTCCATGGACAAACCTCCTTCTCTCTTTTCCATCCATTCGCCTAAGCCGTCACTAGGCCCTTAGATCCCGTGTTGGGATGCTCAAATTTCGAGTGACGTATGCACCAAAGAGAGGGGTTATGTACTTATGTTAGATGTAGATGAATATGTGATGTAAGACATAACAAAACGATGACAAAATGGATTGTCATGATATTTTTCTTTGTTGTGTCATATAGAACTTGTGTACATATTTTTATATCTTATATGTTTGGGCATTTATGTTACAAAAATAACGACTTCTTAGATTAGTGAGACAGAATTGATGACCACTACCAAAGTTAGTGAGAAAGGGTGATCACTACTTTCTTATGAGATGTTGTAACTACAACTCTCTAGCCACGTAAGCCAAACACACACGATTTTGGCTAACTTCATTACTCCTAAACTTTTTGTTAATTATAAAATGTTACCTCAAAAACTGATGACATCAATATTCATAGAACCAAATAACTTCTAACTCAAGTATCATAATACTATTCGAATAGTTATCTTTAATTACCCAACCAACTTATAATTACAATGTTGGAATAAATATACGTAACGTATTATATATTTATCGGTTGCTATTATAATCATTTATATTATGATTGATCAATTGCTAAATACTCTAAGCCCATAACTAATTTGTCTTTGATGGATGGACTTATCATTAGTTGGGCCTAACTAGAGTGTCCCTTGGTATGTATAAATAGGGAGAGATTACTAGGGATTAAGGGTTACTCATTATTATCAACATAACACCATTAGAATTCGTCCCTCTCCCTCTCTCCCATAACTGATCCTGTCAAAAGGATTATTAGCCATCATAACTGCATACCGTAAAGGGAACGCAACTTGTTGCCCGTCTACCTTCTATTTTGATGTAACTTGATAAGTTTTTAGATATTCTATATATAAAAAATTTCACCTTTACTTACTTTTGAATCTCATTACATTTCCAAGTGTGAAAAAAAAAGATTAATTAAAATAAATTTTAAAAATAACATATACACTCCTTTAAGTGATTATATTACTTTTCCTTTGACGGCAACAAATAAAAGCCCCACTATTCAGGGTAACCCAATGGCAGAATGTGACCTCATACTTTCGCTATCACAAACAGCGTTAGGTAGCCTAAACTCATCAGATCATTTTAGGAAAACCCTTAACCTAGAGATCCACTATGATCTACGGTAAAACCCGATTAGACTCAGATTCAAACTTGAGAGCTCTAGCATTTATCCCAAATCATTTTCAAAGATATTACATTACAAGTGATACTTTTAGAGGCGAGGTCCATGTTGCTTAAAAAAAACTATATTCATTTCAGAGTAAAAACAAGAATATAAAAAACAAAAAATAACATCCTCAATCATCATACGTCGTTATCGCTGTCTTCCACTCATCCTACACTGTTTTTGTATGAAGCATCAAAACCGTTGCAACTTTTAACACTAAATGTCACACCACGTTTCCATTATACAACTCATTTTACATTTTATTTTTAAGAAAATCATTTACATTTAGAGGGTGTTTGGGATTGCGTTTTAAATCTGATTTTTAGATTATTGTGTTTTGAAAACACTGATAATCAGTTTTTAGTGTTTGGGATTGCGTTTTGAAAATGCAGATAATTAGTTTTTTAGGCTACTAAAACGCAATAATCTATAAGCAGCTCCACCCCTGCTTTTCCAAAACGCATAATTTGTTTTGAATAATCAATCCCTACTTTCACAAGATCTTATATATGTTTCACAAATTTCATGTGTCCACCTAGTATTTTTGAATCGTCAAAAAAAGTACAAAGTAGGCAAGATATTGTACTTTTGAAGGAAATACGACGGTTTGTGAAATAAAAAATAAACATGATAATGTAGGGTCGACCCACCTGAATTTTCGTTCAGAAGTTTCGATTGTATAGCCTTCGGCATTCGTATAGAAATTTTTTGGTGTATAAGGTTTCGACCCTCGAAACTAGTGACTTCCAACCCCGGTGACTTCCGACCCCTTGAAATTTCGGGTCAAGATTCGCCACTGACTCCTTATATAACAAATGATTACATAACTAAATACATGATTTATAAAGTATAATAATAAAATATTTATTATTGTAACATTTTTCATGAGTTTCAACCATATCTTCTCCATACTTGTATAGTTGTATAGATGCATTATATACATGCAATAGTGATGTAAGAAGTGTAAACAAAGAATCTTTAAGTGGGACTAATGTTTTCTTTATTGTCTCTCTTTTATTGTAAAAAGCAAATCATAATTCCAAAATTAAAAAAAAAAAAGCTAAACAGAGATCCAAAGTCTTTACACAAAAAAGATAAACAGACAAAAGAGAAAGTGTAATGGAAAGAGAATCAAGAATAAAATATAAAAAAATATAAAAAAATATTAAAAAAAAACATGACATCAAAAGGCTTCCATGACAAGATAAAGAGAGGAAGAGAGCATTAATGCAAATGGTCTGAAACACAAAGTCCATTAGGATCACAGTAAAAATGGAAGGAGAAAACAGTAAAAATGCAGAGAAAGATAAGGTGTCATCAGTTGGTTTTGGAGAGTTGTTTAGATTTGCAGATAGATTGGATTATGTGTTGATGGGAATTGGTACAGTTGGTGCATTTGTTCATGGCTGTTCTTTGCCTATCTTTTTAAGATTCTTTGCTGATCTTGTTAACTCATTTGGGTCCAATGCACATAATATTGATAAAATGAGTGATGAAGTTTTAAGGGTATGAATCTTTTTCTCCAAATTCATCTTTTTTTGTCATAAAAATTGTATCTTTTTTTTTCATGTTGTGTTTTTTTGCAGTATGCATGCAGGGTAACTTTCCTTTTATTTATTTTTTCCAAATCCAGCATTTTTAACATAATATTTAGTTTTTTTTTTTTTTTTAAATTCTTGCCTTTTCTTGTTGGTTTTTGCAATATGCATAAAGATTAACATTCTTTCTATCAAAATTCAATTATTTTCAACATAAAAATGTGATCTTTTTGATGCCCGTCTACCTTTTATTATGATGTAACTTTCGTATTTTGTTTTAATGAATTGACCCATTACTCTAAAAAAAAAAAAAAAGTCTTGATCTCCTTGTTGAATTTTGCAGTATGCATGAAGGGTAACTTTCTTTTATTTATTTTTTCCAAATCCAGCATTTTTAACATAATATTTAGTTTTTTTTTTCTTCAAATTGTTGGCCTTTTTTGTTGGTTTTTGCAATATGCATAAACATTAACATTCTTTATATCAAAATTCAATTGTTTTCAACATAAAAATGTGATCTTTTTTATTCCTTTTATTCAAAGTCTTGATCTTGATGTTGAATTTTGCAGTATGCATTTTACTTTATTATAGTTGGAGCTGCAATATGGGCATCTTCATGGGCAGGTGTTTATGCTCACCTTTTTTTTTAACATTTTTTTCATCAAATGTTTTTTTTTTTTTTTTTTTTTTTTTTGACATGGGTATATATTATTTTCAGAGATATCATGTTGGATGTGGACAGGAGAGAGACAATCAACAAAAATGAGGATAAAATATCTTGAAGCAGCATTAAGTCAAGACATACAGTTCTTTGACACTGAAGTCAGAACTTCAGATGTTGTATTTGCTATCAACACTGATGCTGTTATTGTTCAAGATGCCATTAGTGAAAAGGTTAATAAATGATCATGTTTTGTTGCTGAATAATGCATAAAGTTAATTACTTTAATTCTATTAATATTAATAATGTGAATGTGTGGCAGCTAGGAAACTTTATACACTATTTGGCAACATTTGTGTCTGGTTTTGTTGTGGGATTCACAGCAGTTTGGCAACTAGCACTTGTGACACTTGCTGTGGTGCCTTTAATTGCTATTATTGGAGCTATTCATATGACTACATTAGCGAAATTGTCTTCGAAAAGCCAAGAAGCTCTTTCAGAAGCCGGAAACATTGTTGAGCAGGTGAATTTCGTCTAAAATGAAATAAACAATCTTTTTAATGTTGCTCGCTTAACTTGACCGTTTTTAATGGAAATTATTTTCGTTAAAAAAAATCATATATAAAGTTCATTTATGCTGTTTGATACAAAACCACTATATCGAGCCGGGGGTCTCACTGGAAGCAGCCTCTCTGTTCCCACGGGGTAGAGGTAAGGCTGTCTACATCTTACCCTCCTCAGACCCTACCTTAGCTTTTGCTATTGGTGGGATTAACTGAGTATTATGATGATGATGATTTATGCTGTTTGTGTATTTTATTTATACGTCGAAAAATGTAGACAATCGCGCAAATTCGAACTGTCGTGGCATACGTTGGTGAATCTAGAGCGTTACAAGCCTACTCTGAAGCGTTAAAGATCGCGCAAAAGCTTGGATACAAAAGTGGATTTGCAAAAGGATTAGGATTAGGATCAACTTATTTCACTGTCTTTTGTTGTTACGCACTTCTTTTATGGTACGGCGGTTATCTTGTTAGAAACCGTTACACAAACGGAGGACTTGCTATTTCTACAATGTTCTCAGTCATGATCGGCGGACTGTAAGTACTCTTCTGTATCAAAACCATTTTTTTTAAATAATCTTGATTTATTCTAATTATGAAAATTTGGCAGTGCATTAGGCCAGTCTGCTCCAAGTATGGCTGCATTTGCAAAAGCGCGAGTAGCCGCAGCTAAAATTTTTAAGATCATTGATCACAAACCAAACGTTGATAGAAACTGCGAATCGGGTTTGGAGTTGGAACCGGTTTTGGGTCAACTAGAGTTGAAAAATGTTGACTTTTCATACCCTTCAAGACCAGATGTTAAAATTCTAAACAACTTCACTTTAAGTGTTCCTGCTGGGAAAACTATTGCTTTGGTTGGAAGCAGCGGTTCTGGAAAATCGACCGTTGTTTCGCTCATTGAAAGGTTCTATGATCCTACATCAGGTAACGACGATGTACAACTCACATACAAACTGTACATTGTACAACACATAGATTGTAAATGTTTTTTGTTTAATTGTTTTCAGGACAAGTTATGCTTGATGGGCATGACATTAAAGGACTAAACTTGAAATGGCTAAGGCAACAAATCGGTCTAGTTAGCCAAGAGCCAGCGCTATTTGCAACCACCATAAAAGAAAACATACTTTTGGGTCGGCCAGATGCATCCATGGTTGAGGTTGAGGAAGCAGCCCGTGTCGCCAATGCTCACTCATTTATTGTTAAATTACCTGCTGCGTACGATACTCAGGTTAGTCAGCTGAATTTGTTAGACCATATTGACATTTTTGTTCAAACATTTAGCAATCAAGCATAAGGTCATTTTGATCATCTTGTTCACTTTATCATCTTGGTGGTGATGGGACTTGAATCTTGAATGTTTAGTCAATTATTCAAATACTATACCATATCGACAGACCTTTTAGCGTCCGAGCACTAAAGCCATTTTGGTCATTTGATCTTTAAAGCTCGGCCCATGTCACTCGTAGCACAGGCCGCCTCTCAAGTTTTAAAGCTGGTGATTATTGATCCTGATTCAGTGATTCTTATATTGAATGGGTAATCATTTTTGTCGAAAACCATAACGTTTAACACATACGTACTCTTGTTCACCTTGTCTTTAAAGCCTGACCCGTGTAGATTATAGCGTTGGCCCGCCTGGGTAACTCAAATCTTGAATATTGAATGGACTAGGAAGGTAGATTAATGACTTTCTTTAGTTAAAGTTTAATAGTATGCTTAGTATTTCATTCTAAAGATCAATATCAATGTAAAATTTGGTCAAATATGTAAGTCAACTAAGGTCAAATATTATGAGGGATGCATTATTAGTTAAGAAGTTACAACTTGGTTTTTGTGTCAGCATTGCATGTGCAAACTTATGCAAGAAACAAGAACTTAACTGCAACATCACTGGATGAGAAGGACAAACAAACAAACAAATAAAAGTACAAATAAACAAATAATAAATATTGAATTCCCCACATGACTGACAGACTCACAGATTTTGTTTGACTAAGAGCATGTTCTAACTTCTAAGTAACCCTTTGGCTGACCATCTGTAAGACAAACTGCCTGCATTGTTGTTTTGACTTTCATGAGTCAAACATAATACTTTCAGTAACAAACTTGATGTAAATATAGTTTAGTTAGTGAATAAAACTTAAAAAGGGTACCAAAAGAAACTTAAAAAACATTGAAATATTAAAAGAAATTATTATTCATTATTCAAACTTCTATGTGAAAATCAAGATTTGAATGTCTAAGTTTGACTTTAAAAGTCAAACAACTAAATAATGACAATTATGTGCAGGTTGGGGAGAGAGGATTACAATTATCAGGTGGTCAAAAGCAAAGAATAGCAATAGCAAGAGCAATGTTAAAGAACCCTGCAATCTTGCTATTAGATGAGGCGACAAGCGCTTTAGATTCAGAATCAGAAAAACTAGTACAAGAGGCGTTGGACCGTTTTATGATCGGGAGAACAACTTTGGTAATCGCCCATCGTCTCTCCACCATACGCAAGGCAGACCTCGTGGCGGTTTTGCAACAAGGCAGTGTTTTGGAAAAAGGAACTCATGATGATCTTATTGCTAAAGGAGAAAATGGTGTCTATGCTAAGCTTATTAAGATGCAAGAAGTCGCTAATGAAACCGCTTTGAACAATGCTAGAAAAAGCAGTGCAAGGTACTTCGGTCTACCTGACTCGTTTAAAACTCAAAACTTAAAGTCTAAACGGCATGATTTTTAATGGCTCGGACAGGGTACCTAAATTTTCAACGACGCCACTTTTACTTGTTTTGTAGGGCTTCAAGTGCAAGAAACTCAGTGAGTTCACCAATAATGACAAGAAACTCATCTTATGGACGATCACCATACTCGCGGCGATTATCTGATTTCTCAACCTTAGACTTTAGCCTATCACTTGAAGGAGGATACCCGAACCACCGGCTTGAGAAGCTCCCATTCAAAGAGCAAGCAAGTTCCTTTTGGCGGCTTGCGAAAATGAACTCACCCGAATGGACCTATGCTTTAATCGGGTCGGTGGGTTCAGTAGTTTGTGGTTCACTCAGTGCATTCTTTGCATATGTATTAAGCGCTGTTTTAAGCGTGTACTACAATCAAGATCACGAATACATGGTTAAGGAAATAGGGAAATACTGTTATCTGTTGATTGGAGTGTCGTCGGCTGCACTTATTTTCAACACGCTGCAGCATTGTTTCTGGGATGTTGTTGGGGAAAACTTGACTAAACGGGTTCGAGAGAAGATGTTGGCAGCGGTTTTGAAGAATGAAATGGCGTGGTTCGATCAGGAGGAGAATGAAAGCTCACGAGTGGCTGCTAGACTCAGTTTAGATGCAAATAATGTCCGGTCAGCGATTGGTGACCGGATTTCTGTCATTATGCAGAACTCTGCACTAATGTTGGTTGCCTGTACCGCGGGTTTTGTTCTGCAGTGGCGGCTTGCGCTTGTTCTTATCGCTGTTTTCCCTATAGTGGTTGCTGCAACTGTTTTGCAGGTTCATTTTAATGCATTTTCATTATCCGTACAGTTTCGTATTCGGTCCATTTTTTTTAATGGTTAAGTTTGATTGTTTAGTTTTTGTCTTTTCATGATTTGTGCAGAAAATGTTTATGCAAGGATTTTCGGGCGATTTAGAAGGCGCACACGCGAAAGCCACGCAGCTTGCAGGGGAGGCAGTGGCGAATATGAGAACAGTGGCTGCATTCAACTCAGAGTCGAAAATCGTTAATCTTTTTACAACAAGTCTTGATGGGCCGCTCCGTAGATGCTTCTGGAAAGGACAGATAGCGGGAAGTGGGTTCGGTGTGGCTCAGTTTTTACTCTATTGTTCGTATGCACTCGGGCTTTGGTATGCGTCGTGGCTAGTAAAAACATGGGATCTCTGATTTTTCGAAGACCATTCGTGTGTTCATGGTTCTCATGGTCTCAGCGAATGGTGCGGCCGAGACACTGACCTTGGCTCCTGATTTCGTCAAGGGCGGTCGAGCCATGAGGTCCGTGTTCAACCTTCTTGACCGAAAGACGGAGATTGAGTCGGATGACCCTGACTCAACTCCGGTCCCAGACCGGCTCAAAGGAGAGATAGAACTTAAACATGTTGATTTCGCTTACCCATCTCGTCCTGACACACCGATTTTCCATGACCTTTGTTTACGTGCCCGAGCTGGAAAGACTTTGGCCCTAGTCGGGTCAAGTGGGTGCGGGAAAAGCTCGGTTATCGCACTCGTACAAAGATTCTACGAGCCGTCATACGGACGAGTCACAATAGACGGAAAAGATATTCGTAAATATAACCTAAAATCCCTACGGTGCCACATCGCCACGGTCCCACAAGAACCATGTCTTTTCGCAACCACAATATACGAAAACATAGCGTACGGGCACGAGTCAGCAACCGAGGCGGAGATCATCGAAGCGGCCACACTCGCAAATGCGCACAAGTTCATATCTTCATTACCCGACGGATATAACACGTTTGTGGGAGAGCAAGGGGTGCAGTTGTCAGGTGGGCAAAAGCAACGCGTGGCCATTGCACGCGCCTTTTTAAGGAAAGCAGAGATCATGCTACTAGACGAGGCCACAAGTGCACTAGACGCAGAGTCAGAGAAGTGCATTCAAGAGGCGCTTGAACGTGTTTGTTCAGGAAAAACAACAATTGTAGTTGCACATAGGTTATCAACTATACGAAATGCGCATACTATTGCGGTTATTGATGATGGGAAAGTGGCGGAACAAGGATCGCACGCGCAGTTGTTGAAGAACTACGCGGACGGGTGTTACGCGAAGATGATACAGTTGCAACGATTCTCACATGGTCATGAAGTCGTAAACATTGTGTCCGTTGGTTCGAGTTCATCGACACAAATATAAGGAAACAAGATGATGAATTTGTACTAGCTTTGTGTTTTGTTTGTTTATTTTTTGGAATGTACCTTCATTTTATGTTGTGTTAGTAAGCTATAGTTGTGTAGTCTTTATTGTTAATGGTAATGTTAATTTATAAAAAAAAATGTCATGTACTTGTGATAGAAAACTGATATAATTCAAACATATATATAACACCATTGAACATCAACCAAGTGAATACACAGAAGCTAGGCTTACATTGACATCATCTTCATACTTTGATTGTCGACTATGAAATTGATTGCTTATATATAAAATAGAAACTGTTACTTTATATTAAACTATCAAAATCCATATCAAATTACAATCAAAGGATACTCCGGTTTAGTGTTGAATTTTTTTTTTCAATATAAACTTCCATTTTCATTAAAACCAATAAGTTTTACAAGTGGGCGGCGGGTAACAGGCTACACGTTGTGCCGCTGCCCCATTTTAAATAGAAGCAATCAATATAGGTACATTTTGATATATTTGTGACTGTTTATCCAAACTGAACTTCAAATTCTATAAATGGTTTTGTTCTGTATATTAAAAATAGGGGGAAAATTACTGATGAGCAATCTTTAACATTTTAAGAATCTAATACAAAGTTATGTTTTAAAAGAAAAAAATATGTATAAACCATATATGTAAAACCGTGAAACTGGCCGGACGTTATGTACTTTTTAGTTACACCATAACACATGGTCTAATTAATGTTGTGTTCCCGAGTTTATTACGGAAAGAAAAGAAGAGAGATAATTTAGGAGCGAAAATAAGGGGATGGAAATGGAAAGATATAATTTGATTTCGTGTTTTCGAATTTGAAGGAAAGTAAAAGAAAGTAATTTTTTTTATGTGTTCCCGAATTAAAAGAAAGAGAAAGACAAGCAAAATCTACTGACTAAATCCATCGACTTGCTGGAATATACAAGAAAAAGAACCAAATTGTGGGTGCTTTAAGAGCGATATGTGGTCTCCTATAGTGGTGCACATTAAATCCAACTCAATTAACTGGGGACCAAGAGGCACAAAAAACCTGGTTTGGGCCAAATCGATTTGGGCCCCGACCCAAAACGACAGTTTGTATACTTACCGAAAAACCAATAAAAAACTGGTTTCAAAGGGCCAAACCGGATCTGAACCCGACCCTAATATGTCTGAGTTGGTTGGACTTCCCTTGAAACCGGTTTCTAACCCTAACCGGTTCAGGCCAAACCAACAACTATTAGAAAAAAAAAACCAATTTCAAATGGCCAAACCGGATTTGAACCCGACCCTAATCGGATTGAGTTGGTTGGACTTCCCCTGAAACCGGTTTGAGCCAAATCAGTTTAAACCATAAGAAAAAAAAACGGTTTCACATGGCCAAACCGGATTTAAATCCGACCCTAATCAGTCTGAGCTGGTTGGACTTCCCTATGAAACCGGTTTCTAACCAAAGCCGGTTCGGGCCAAGCCAGGTTGAACCATTAGAAGAAAAAAAAACCGGGCCTGGTTATTACCGGTAATATAATAACCCATACATATTCGACCGCCTACAAAACCATATAAACATTCAAAGTTCCGGATCCAAATTGACCCGCATAATAATCCCCAAATTCGCCTATTCGCAGTTCAATCAAACCCTAGAATTAGACACAGACACCAACAGTAACACCATATTAATTATACAAATCTATACATACAACCATCTTATGGCATCAAAGAAGAAGGAATCAGAAGGCATCGCCCTACTCTCCATGTATGGCGACGAAGAAGAAGACGACGATATGGAAGAGGACGACCTTGATAACCACACCAACACCGGTAACGACGTCGTTTTGGAGGAGAACAAGGAGCAGACTGAATTATTAGTTGACAATATGGAACAAGATGATAATGATGAATCAGACGCCGTTAATGTTAATTATAATGATAATGATAATGTTAATGATGATACGACGTCGGTTTCGGTTAAAGCTCAGCAAGTTGTTAAGAGGAAGGGGAGTTTAACGATTGTTGATTATGGGCATGATGAAGCTGCACTGTCTCCTGAAGCTGAGGTAATGTTATATTTGTATTTGTATTTGTATTTGTATTCGTATTCGTATTCGTATTCGAGTGATTTATTCGGGTTTATTTGACTTATTTAGGGAGTACAAACTAAGTAGTAAATAGAAATACTTAGAAGTTTAGACAAGCAATTTAGACAAACCATTAGACACACAAGTATTCGGATAGGTTCGAATAACAAATACTTGTATTAGTAAGCTATCGATAGCGGAAAATGGTGCAGAAGTATAATGGTATAGATAATAGAGACATGGGAACAAGATGAAGGTAACATGTAGAGGCCACCAAAAGTATAGGCAAAGCTAAGACAAATCTATACGCTTTCTCCTTAGAAGCCCTTAATCTTGCGTCTTTCGTGGTTGTGGAACGTAATTGAATCAAGTGGCTTTACTGTCTCATCATATAGATCGTAGTCATGTCATGTTTTCTACTTTCTGTTGGTGTCATCAGTCATGTAGGTTGACCAATTATGTTAAATATTGCATGCGTTCAAGATGTATGAGTATGACGAGATCATATATTTACCACAGTGGGGAAAGTTTAGCCCAATATCTTTCATGAATGTTTTCTTAGAAGCAAATATTCATCATGAATGTTACCGCCTTACTGGAACTTAATAATTCCTGTTCAGGAATCATGAAGCAAGCAATAATATGAGTGAATGCCCAGTCAAATGAACTTATGACTTGAATGAAGATATAAAGTGAATAGAAATATAGAATGAACATTAGTCCAAACATGACAAGTAGGTAAGGATGGATGTGAAGTCTTTGTTTGAAGCTCAAGTAATCCACTCTATAAATCAACTTACCCCTTCTTACGGATAAGGGTTGCTTGAATTTGTTTATTGAGTTATCCCATTAAAGGAGGGGTAAGGGGAGCTTTTAATCCTCACCGTCACTTAAAAACACCTCATTGAGTCATTGGTGTTGATTGAGCTGAAATTTTTTCTGGTTTGCATACATATTCTCTCCTTTCATGATGTTCTTTGTTTTCCGTGATGCATTTTCTTTAAAAAAAAATAAATTCTGAACTATGGCAACAAGACACTTCTTTGATAACCAAACGAGTGAGATTTATGAGAGCAGCTGATACAACCTTCCTGGTTCAATTTGTTCATTCTTGCTAAAGCCTTCTTTGCATTCTTCATTTCTATTGCTAATTTTATATTTATGTCACGGTTGACCTCCAGCCTTTTTAGCTGTTAGTGTTTTTTCGACAAGCGTGACGCAATAGTCAGTAAATATATAGGTTAACCATCAACAATGTCATTTTTTCTTGTTCTGATATCTTGTTTTTACTTGTTTATATTACAGGAAGGGGAAATAGCAGCAGCAGGTCGAGTAATGTTTGGTGCAGAGCTTCAAACTGCAAATGGTATGTGCTCATGGGTTTGCACTATATATCCTGCCATATGTTTCTCAGTTTCTGTATAAATTACTGGGGCTGGCATACCACGTTAATTATTTACCGCTGAGACATGATAAAACATAGTCCTAATATAATGATAGGCTCATAAAGAATTAAATTTCATACAAAAATTTTGGTAATTTAACATTTGCATGCAGTGCAAGGTTGTTATTGACATTGAGACGCATTTGCACTTTCTTTGTTGTCAAATTTATTTACACCTTTGATGGTAACTTGGTCAGGCGTGATAGTGATGATGATGTTTGGTGGTAATAAGAATGAGACTGACAAGACATATGAGATATAATTTACAGTTAAGGTTTTGCAGAAGCTTGAAGCATTTTTTATGCATTTATTAACATTTTTATGCATTTTTGGATTAAGAAACAAGCTTCTTAGGTTGAATTGAAATTGAGCTGATTAAAATTGACAATCGAGGGAGTAGGAGAGGTTGGGGGAGGTGAGGGATGAAGGATAAGGTTGTGGTCCTTGTGTAGAAGAACAATGGAGAGTTGGAGGCTTAGAGAAGAGTGCTGGAGATGGAGGTTCTTGAAATTAAAAACCCTAAAAAGACCGTCTATGTATATTATTTTAGAATGTGCTTATTGCTTATTAGCTTGTGTAATGAGCTGATGAAGTTGTTATTTGTTAAGTGAGTTCCTGCATAAATTACTTGTACCTTTTGCATAGACTACTTATACACATAAAAGTTGAAGACTTAATTTGGTTATACATAAAATTTCTTTGGTGGTACTAGAGCTTTTTTTTTGTATTTATTTATTTAAATTTATAATTTTTTGGTGTTTAAAAGTTAACAAGTTCAAATATAGTATTTTTATAATAACAAATGCCTCGCATATGTGATTGCGTGCGCATCACGCATAGACTTTTGGGATCAAAACACATTGGAGCGCATCACGCATTCTAAAACCAAGCACCCAATGAAGAACTTCGCCTTACGGCAGGGTGCCTTGTCTACGTGCTTGCCTTTGACTACATAGCACAGAACAACAAATGTATTTTCCCTTTCTTGAACAGCTATTTGTGATGATATTTTAGGCTAAACTGAAACTTGTTGACAATGATAAAGCTACTATTCTTTGCTTTGAAATATCCAGTATGCTTGCTTATTTTTTTTTTTTTTTTTTGAACAATGCTTGCTTATTTGGAAGACAGCATGATATATGATAGATGATGAATAGTTGAGAAAATAAAGATGTTTGAGGCAGGATAATACCTTCTTTCTTGCACCTCTATGGTCTTTTCCATATCCCATCCCACCCCTTATCTTTTCATCTTACAATGTTCTCTTGTCCATTCTTTTTTCTACAACTTCATCACCGCTTGATTTAAAAAACTGGCTTCTATTGTGCCCTTAGTATGTAGGCTCATACTTCATGTCAAAAAAATCAAGTTTCAATGATAATGTTTACGTTTTGTATTGGCCGTTGCACTCTCTTACTAGTATTCACTATTCAATATAATCATATACTTTTTTTCCTTCCTGTGCAGGAACACCACAAGAAACTATAACACCAAACACACAATCAACTCCTCCTCAATCATCTGATCAATCACAGCCTGATGCATACAAGGGAAATGAAACAGAATATGCAGAGGCTGAAGAAGCTGTCAATGTTGCTATCGAAGATGGCCGCAATGCATTGGACAAGTTTCTCCCACCACCTCCAGTGACCAAGTGCTCGGATGAACTGCAAGAAAAGATTACCAAGTTCCTTTTGCTGAAGAAGAAAACTGGAAGAAGCTTTAATTCAGAAGTACGCAATAGGAAAGAATATCGCAACCCGGACTTCTTGCTACATGCTGTCACCTATCAGGACATTGATCAGATTGGATCTTGCTTCAGCAAAGATGTTTTTGATCCCCATGGTTATGACAAGGCTGACTATTATGATGAGATAGGTAATTTGCTGTAAATGTTTTTGACCCCCAACCCGTATGTGGTCTACGTGTCATTGTTTATACATGTTTAAGTTTAACAGAGGTGACATTGTGTATACATGTTTACCAGAGGCTGATATCAAGAGGGAGTTGGAGAGAAAAGAGCAAGAGAAAAAGAAAAACCAGAAGATTGATTTTCTGTCTGGTGGAACACAGTCTGCAGTAGCTATTCCGACCCCAAAAGTGCCAACTCAAGGTAAGAGCACCACAGACACTGATTTGTCTACTTGGGAAGGGATTTTTATTGATTAGGCCTGTAGACGGCCCAACGAACACGAACCTGCCTTTTTGTGTTCATTCGTTTAACTTTAACCGAACAAATGAATGAACACTTAAGCAAATGGGGTTTTCTTTGTGTTCGTTAAGAAAATGAACGTGCTCGTTTATGTCTGTTCGTTAATATTATAAATGAACGGTTCACGAACATAAACAAACGAACACAAATGAATATAAACAAACACAAAAGAACACCAATTAAAAGTGTGTGTGTGTGTGTGTATCCAATTATCCGAATTAAAATTTGAAAATACCATTATTCCTACATACAAATTTAAACAAACGGACGTAAATGAACGAACATAAACAAATGTTCACGAACGGTTCATTCAACGTTTGGTTTGTTTACATGCCCTATTGATGATTTATATTTGGTGTTATATCTGCAGCTGTGCCCCCAATAGCTGGTGGTGGTTCAAATGCTGTTGCAGCTACAGGGACTCGAGAGGGTAGACCGAATAAGAAATCTAAGTGGGATAAGGTATCACTTGTGCTCCTTGCAAACTAACTATATAGTACCTATAGTAAGCTAATTTGAGTACATATTATTTATATATGTATCAGGTCGACGAGGACAGAAAGCATCCCAGTGGACAGGCTCATATATCAAGTGTCGGGTCAGCATTCTTATCTGCTGGCACCGGGTACACAGCCTTTGCGTACGTCTTCTGAACTAAATATTATCTTCCCATCTGTTTACAAGTATTTGACCTTATATTCGTTATCATTGTTTTGTTGCTTAAATGTGCAATTACATATGTATGCATGCATGTTTGTTTACCGGTACAAGGTAGCATACTAGCATGTATATGTAAACACAAACGCATATGTGTTTGCCTTTTTTTTGCCAAAAAAATAATTTTTTTTCTTGTTATTCTTTTTGTATGTAAAATTGAATATTGTAGACAGTACATAAACAATAATAATGCATGCTTATTACCAAAATTTTAAATAACGCGAGTTAAGTGTACTTGATAATCAACCCACTAAAGATCAAATAACCCCAAAAACTTATCAGCTCAATTCATATTGATTGTGCTTACAGGCAACAAAGGCGAAGAGAGGAGGAAAGAAGGTCAAGTGACAGGAAGTAGCAAAATGATCGATCACATTGCTTCAATGCTTTGTAAGTAAGAAACTGGAGTGGGTTGGGTCAGGTTTTCTTTCCTCTAGTTAGGAGGGGGGTTGCCATGCTTTGTACTTGTCGAATGAAATCTGAGCATAGCATGTGATTTTCTAACATATCTACTATGTTACGAGACGCTTAACTGTTACATCTTGTTATTTTAATACATGTTTCGTGACCAAACTAGAATGTTACATCTGCATAGTTTATAATTAAAGATTCCATGATGTTTCATATATGTTTTGATTGTATTGGTTTTCTCTAGCCTCACAACTCACAATTTACCTCCCATAAACAATACAGGTTATGATTTTACCTTTTTTTTTTCTTTTAAAAACCTATATCAACTCTTCGTCCTGTTCACTCAATTATAACACATGACACGTTTATTCTTATTAGAAATCTGATGCAAGAAGACTGGATTCTTGTCAAAGCAGGATTTCTAAAAGGTATCAATTTGGTTTGGGTCAAAATAAATTATGATCAAAACGTATTCATAATATGGGTCCTTTTGAAAAGGTATCAATATGGACTTGTGTTGAAATGTGTTGTTTTAGAAAAACTGAATATCAAAATGGGTTAGACCGTGTATTATATCTTTTAGAGACGGCTAGTGGCAACGAATAAAGATGTGGCGACTATGGTTGTGGCGGTGGCTAGTGGCAACGGATAAAGATGTGTCGATTATGGTGGTGGCGGCGGCTAGGCCCGTGCATGTACTTAAAAACTCAGAACTGGGTTTACACACTTACAAATCAGTAAGTAGGTCTTCCAGTCGAGACCAATAATTTGAACTAGGCTGCTAGGATGGATTTGTTAAGAATCTTTCACGTAAATAGTCATATTCACATTATTATAGGACTAGCGTTACGGTGGAGTGGCACCCTCCTTGGTTTCCTTATGAGAGGTGGGGAATTCGAGTCATGCCAGCACTAAAATGTTGTTGGTGGGCTGGGTTTTACCACAGTGGACCTTCGGGCGGTGGGTTTCCCCGAGAACTGGTGTTAAATTATTGGTGGACCGGGTTACTCTCGGAGTACTCCTTTGTCCACTGGGTACTTCGTGAGTGATCGGGATTGATTTGTTGGCCGTTTAAAAAAAAATTTAGAACTTGATTTTATGCCTAAAAATCTGATACGGAAAAAACTCAAATTGTTTCAGTATATTTTAACATCGATTAATAAGATGCTCCTAACCTTTTAAACAACTCATATCTTTACCTTTTATATTTTAAGTCACTAACTGATTCGTAAACCATTGAACCCCATTGGTTAAATACAAAAATATTTGTAGCCGTTTATTTATTTGCTACGATCAGAAATATTTCTCATGGGTTTATATAGGGGCGGCAATTATTGACACGACCCGAAAACTGACCCGAACCCGACACGAAAAAAATAGATTTGGGTCAACTAACACGACCCGTTTAAAGAAACGGGTCGGGTTCGGGTCAACTAACACAACCCGTTTAAAAACACGGGTCGGGTTCGGGTTGACACATATATAAAATGGGTTGACCCGTTAACCCGTTTAAGTATTTAGAAAAAAATATATATTATATTTTTGTTTTTCTTTTTCCATTTCTATTTACACGGTTAGTTATAATTGTGTTATTTTTTACACACTATATTATTTATTTGTCACACTTATATACTCACCATTAAACATTTTATTGATAAGCCGCTTACAACCCAACAACCTGCTTATAACTCATGAACATGTATTACTCATTTAAAAATATGGGTTAAACGGGTCGTCTTCGGGTTGACCCGGATTTTATTTGGGTCGGGTTAGGGTTGAAATATTTGACACGAATAATAATATGGGTCGGGTTCGGGTTGCACATTTCAACCCATCAACCCGCCAACCCGCAACCCATAAACCCGTTAACCCATAAACCCGACACGATTGACACCCCTAGGTTTATACATTAATATCTTTAGAGACTTATATAATCCGTTGTAGTCTAGTTGGTCAGGATATTCGGCTCTCACCCGAAAGACCCGGGTTCAAGTCCCGGCAACGGAATAATGTTTTTAGTAAATCCTTTCGGATTTGCCCTTATGGCACTTACGTTTAGGGCTGTGCAAAGGGTCCGGAATCGTCCCGGACCCACCAGAACCGTATACCCTTTTATTGTTAAAATTAGGAACCACGAACCGAACCTTAAAAGACAATGTGGTTCCGGGTCCTAAAGGTTCTGATGGGTCGGGTAAAAGGTCTTGACCCTCTAGAACCTTTTAATGTAATAGTCACTTTTAGATGATTACATATTCCTATTCTTTTACCATGCTTATAAAAGAATTCCTCCATATGGTTCTAACAATAGCCCAATAGTTTTTTAGTCACTTTTCATTTCTCAACTTATGTTTTCGTAACAATTTTTATCATTCTCATCACTCGAAACATTATGTGAATCTGTTATGTGTACATCATAAATACACACACATCAAAGCGACATACATAAATATTTACTTCAAATTTGGATATAATATATATTATATTATATTATATACTATATCACATCCCATATACATCAAGCTGAAAAGAATTTCAAGAAAAATACATTGTTAATCTTATTAATAATATTTTTAATATTGTATTAACATTACATGAAATCGATTATAATAACACGTAAAACGAATAGTGAAAAGACTAAAAAAGATTATTTTTTATTTTTATAATTATAATACAAACGGTTCTTGTGGTTCTTATATTAGAATCGTGGGTTTGGAACCGACCCGACCCGGAACCGATAATTCACATAAATCTAGAACCGGAAACCGACCCATATATTTAAAAAGGTTCGGGTCCAAGGTTCTCGCGGGTCGGATCCAAGGTTCCTGTGGGTCCGAACCACGAAATGCTCACCCCTACTTCAGTGTTCAATATTTCATTTCCCAAAAGACCAAAGTTTTATACTTACGTTGTTCAATAACAAGTCTATATTTACTCATCTTATTCTAGTTGCAATGTTGATTTTTTAATGAGACAAACCTAAAATAAAAATTTTACCGTGTTGAATTTGTGAGCATGATTGTTAAAAAATCATGTTTCAATCAACCTAACGGGTTCATGAGTTAACCTATTTATTTTTTATAACTTTTTTAAGGAGATTCAAGATGAAAAGATAATGTTATCGAATTTTATAATTTTAAATTTAGAGTGATATAACAAAAATATAACTTTTTTGAGGTTAAATGGATTGTGTTAGTGTTCACAAATGAAAATTCGAGTGTTTTTCGTTTTGTGTGTCGAACAAAATTCTTGTATCATATTGTCTTTGAATTAACGTGTAAACCCATAAACATAACCCGTTTATTCGCTTAACATCCCTTTAAGCAATATGTGTAACGCTTTGTGCATTATACTTGTCAAAGTAGACCCCTAATTTAGTTAAATATCAAAATCTGAATAACAAATAATTACTTAGGTACCGAATTAATTATAACCATGGTTTATTAATCCGCACTACTATACTTGTTATAGCAAGAGAGTATAATCGTTGGATTGATATTTGTTTCCTTTTGTTTCATTTTTGTGGGTGTTTTGTTAATGATAACACAACCCCTCTACAAATCTATAATCCTACTCCTAAAGCTACAAGAAAGCCCACTAACTACCGGACTCAAACCTTTAACCTTAAGGTAAGAGACATTGTTTAACACAACATGATACCACTAGGTTACAAACCCTATGATAAATAATTTTATTATTAAAGAAAAGGTAGCGTTATATTAGAAGCTCAAGCCGAAACCTCTAAAGATAAAAAACCATGACAATGGCCAAAATAAAATATAGAACCGTTAATGAGGTACATAACCAAACCAGATCCGATCCAATCCATTCTTCTGAATCTGTTTTGCGTGTATACACACACACCCCTTTAATCCGGTTTGAGAGAGGCACTGTTTAATTAATACGTTGAACCGGTTTTCAAACTGATCCAACCCGATCCTCTATAGTTTTCCTTTAAAAACCGATTTCAAACCTATGGTGCGCATTTCAATACCAGTACCCATACTTGATTTTTTTAGAATTGATACATTCCATTGATCACAATACAATATTTTACCGACTTTTTACCTTCAAATACCGTTTCGTAAGGCTGCAAACGAGCCGAGCCATGCCCGGGCTCGACCAGGCTCGAGCTCGATTAACTTATAAGAGCTCGAGCTCAAGCTCGGCTCGTTAGAAATTTCTCAAGCTTGAGCTCGGATCGGGTTCGGCTCGTTTATTATCAATTAGTTACTATATTAAATAAAAATAATACAAATAATAGTTTGTTTAGGTTCGTGAACTCGATAAGTGAAGCTCGGACTCGAGGCTCGTTTACTAAACAACTTTAAATGAGTGGTAAATGTTATTAAATGGTAAAAAAAACTAATATTACATTAGGCTCGGTAAGGCTCGACGAGCCTAACGAGCTTCACATGTCAGACTCGAGCTCGGGCTCGATAAATAAGCGAGCTTTGTTTTAGGGTCAAGCTTGGCTCGAGATCGATAAGACTTGGCTTGTTTCGAGATTTTTATCAAGCCGAGCTCAAGTAGCTCGTGAGCGGCTCGACTCGTTTGCAGGCTGCAACAGCACCCC
The DNA here is from genome assembly GCA_030844895.1 of Ambrosia x helenae. Taxonomy (NCBI): domain Eukaryota; kingdom Viridiplantae; phylum Streptophyta; class Magnoliopsida; order Asterales; family Asteraceae; genus Ambrosia; species Ambrosia x helenae. The sequence continues at coordinate 21,780 of JAUTDX010003496.1, forward strand.
TACCGTTTCGTATTGTACTGGTGCCCCTACTTTATTTGGTAAAGCCCAGGCCCATTTAAAAGCACAATAGTATACCCAAATTTCAGTTTTCACAAAGCAGAGAGAGAGAGAGAGAGAGATGAGTGAGAGAGAAGTACCTAGGAGAGAGAGTCCATGGGGAAGGCCTGAAGGAGACACACGTCAACCCAAAGCTCACAGATGCAACGATCGTGTTGAAGACGTTGTTCAAGTCAGTTTTCATAATATCTTAATCTCTCTCTCTCTCTCTCTCATCGTTTATATTATTATTTACAATTGATGTTATTATATATATCTTACTCGATCTGTGTATCTGCCTATCAGTTTCTAGGTTTTATAGTTGCTTTTAGACTGAATTATATGTTGAATTGCAATTTGTTTGGATTAATTGTGGTTTCATTTTGTTTGAATTTGTAGTTAGGGTTGCAAAATGATCAGTTATGTATAGACTAACTTGTCTAATTAGGAAAATAAGAAGTACATTATGTAACTGATGTAAATCTAGGTTTGTTATGTAACTCTTCTTTGTTTGGTTGATTGATGTGTGAATCTGCTATGAGTTTTTAGGTTTAAGAGTCGTTTTCCGAATGAACCGATTCGTTAGGATAAGTTGTGGTTTCAAGTTTCATATTGTTTGAATTTGTAGTTAGGGCGTATAACGACTGTTTATTTAGGAAAATAAGAACACTACATCATGTCTTGTATGTTTAAACCTAGCACATTTCAGGCCTAATTGCGATGTCCGCATATAATGTATATGTGTTTGGGCCCTTGGGGAAAAAAGTAAAATTGCAACAATTTTAACGTTATTTTACTAATTTTGTTAAAAACGGCGGATGATTAATCATGCATCATGTGGTGGTGTTAATAGCCAAAAGACAAGGGGGTACATGCACCAATCGGGCTTGTCCTAACTGCTGATCATAAAACTGACTTGGAATTTGATGCAAATTTAGGTTTGTTCTTAATGTCATTCTTTTGTTGTTAACTTTATTGATGTGTGAATTTGGTCATGTTTTTATAGGTTATATGGTTTTTTTTTTTCAAATGAATTACATGATTGATTGCGATTTATTTAGATGAATTGTCGGATTATCCTGTTTGAATCTGTAGTATGGGCACAAAACGGTCATTGAGGTATAAACCAACTTTTTTTTAATCGTGAAACTAAGAGCTATATTATGAAGTTAATGTTCAAACCTATACATTTGATCATAAAACTGGGTTGATATATGATAAAAATTTAGATTTGTTCTTAAGTCACTACTCCCTTTATGTTTGTTTGATTTGTGTTTGGTGTAATCTTAATCGCTGTATGAATCTGCTTATGAGTTTCTAGGTTCTACTAGGGTTGTTTTTTGAATGAATTATATGTTTGATAGCGATTTATTTGGCCAAATTGTGGTTTCATCTTGTTTGAATCCGTAGTTAGGGCCCATAACGAACACCGAGTTATGAACGAACTTGTTTAATCAGGATAAAAAGAGCAGGATAATGAAGTTAATGTTCAAACCTAGTACATGTGATTACAAAACTGACTTGGAATTCGATGCAAGTTTAGGTTTGTTCCTTATTGTCATTACTCTCTTCTTTTTTGTTTGAAATTTGTGTTGTTAGATTAATCAATGTGTGAATTTGGTCATGAGTTTTTAGGTAATATGGTTTTTCAAATGATTTAGGTATTTGTTTGCGCTCTATAGAGACGATTGTGGTAGTTATCCTATTAATCAGTAAAGTAAGAGCCACCTTATGAACTTAATGCTTGAATCTAATACTTTCGAATAGTGACCTGGATTTTTATGCAGACTTTGATAATTTTATCATATGCTATATAGTTCAAGTAGTTAGCGAACTTAGCGTTGCTTTCGTCTAAATGCTCAGATAATCCATATCAAATTAAGTTGGAAGGTAATCCACCATAGGCTGTCCTAGCTGGTATGTCATCGATGATCTTGACCAGGCGACCTGGTCAAATTCTCGTCGATAGAAATGTTTGAAAGTTTGTTTTCTTATTAAAACCATTCTAAAGTTAATATAAGAGAAAAAAAAAGTACTATACTACCCAAAACAATAAAGTGATCACCAAACCATTATACCTATTCATTCAGTTCACCCTTTTACAGTTTGTAACACTTTCGGTTTTTAGGCATGTTTTGAAGGTAACCCTTTTAAGACGGTTCCTGGCCCGTTCAAGCTTTTCTGGCAATGCATGCAATCCAAACCCGGGTATGAGTTTTTGCCTTCCATGTTGAATTCAGTTTTTTTTATGCCTGTAACTCAGATTAAATGATTGGCTGCCACAATAATAAATGGCAGTTGTGGAATCTGAACTATTTAGCATAATATTTCTGGTCCTTTCCACCAACAACCAAAGTGTTTCTGTTTATTATTTTTCAATCTCAATATCCAGTGGCAGACAACTTTTTCACTGGGCCAGTTTTTTTTTTTTTTTTTTTTTTTTTTTTTTTTTTTTTTTTTGAGTCAAACGTTGCTAAACTTGACGTCCATTTTTTTCAAGCTGGGTTGGCTCACATAACTAATGATCATGTCTTTTTAATGGGTAAAAGTAAGAACTAAAACGCGGTAACCATGACTTGAAAATTTTATGTACTGTCCAGTAACCATTTAGAAAAAATAAGCGAAGTACTTAATTCATACTATTGATTTTGCTCTTCACCTTGTTTTCGAAAGGAAAATGTATATATTTGATATTTCAACTTAAATTAAAAATTGTCGTGTCTGCGTTCAAAAATCTTGGGGGTCTAGTAAAAAACCGTTATATACGTTATATTGTTATATATAAAATACAAAAAATACCGCGATGGTTGATCCACATCCTATATAGTAGGTCCGTCCATGTCAACATCATATGCAGGGCCTGCTAATTTTTTTTATGCCCATAAAGTACAACAAACATGGCCCTGTTCCTAATAAAAAAAAATGTTTTAGATCCTATGATTCATATATCATCTTTTTGCATCTATAATTATAGATTTTAAACCTCAATGTCAACAATCTCAAAGTCAACATCACCCGTTAGATAGAACCAGCAAAAGGTCCAAAGAACTCCTACCAGCACTACCGGCGGCGGTGTTACCGTGCTGGTACTGAGGTACCCGTGACCAAATCTGGTGATGCCCCGTCCCCCCTTATAATTGTATTTCATGTTCTTTTTGCAGGAAAGAACCAACTGAACCATTCTACTATTTACAATTGCCTCCCCCCACCAGAGAAGTAAAACTTGAGTAGAAGTCTGTTAGTTATCAACTCAGATGTTATTGCTTTTGTTGACTAATAAATGTGTTGATTTGCTTTGTTATAAATGTGTTGATTTGCTTTGTTTTGTTTTGTTTTTGTTCTTGGATTAAATTTAGTCATACGGTTGTTTACTAATAATATAACCAAATTGTCCATCAACAAGTGTGTTATTTCTTCAAATAATAAAATTCAATTCCTTATATTTTTATAGTTAATTTAAAATATTAGATGAATATAGAGGTAATGTATTTTATAGTTATGCTTAAATATTAGACATTTACACAAGTGTGTACTTTCTTTATATAAAACATTTCATTATTCAAATGAGTATTTGCATGTGTTAAATAAAGTGTCCGACTATAATACACCAAGTAGCTTTGTAGGAAATTTTCATATAACGTTGTATATATTTCTTCACAAGATTCTTAGCTTTTTTTTTTTTTACATTAAATTTGTATCCATGTAACTATAAAAGTCTGTATTTTTTTTTCTACCCTGTCTTTAATTTTTTTTTAACTAGCTCATTATATTGACCAAAGCATAACTGACTAGTTAACAAGTCAACTTAAATAATCGTAAGTTCTTTTTGAAAGGCAAATTTTTTTAATCTTGTCATTTGTGTGACTTGAGACTTGCGCCTAAGACCTCAGAACTTGAGATAACTAAATTGGTTTTTTTTCCCTGGTTTTGATTCGGTTCCACATCGGTTGGCAAACCGGGTTGGCTGGTTTAAGAATCTGGTTTTGATTCGGTTCCACATCGGTTTGGCAAACCGGGTTGGCTGGTTTAAGAATCCTTTTTAGACGAGTTTTGGTTTCGGTTCCAAAGCAGTGATGTATACACAACTTTAAAAATTATAATAACTACATAAATTTTTAATAATTTTTAGATTTTTTAATATAGGAAAATAGAAATTCAATACAAAGAAAACGTGATTTTACTTGGGTTTACGGCGATAATCGGTCTTTTCCTAAAACTGTTCCAATTTTGATTGTTGTTCGATTAAAATCGGTTATTAGCGGTACCGGTGTGGGATTTGGGGGTCCAGTTTCAAGTGAACCAAATTTGGTACCAGTTTAGGTTCGTGTCGGTTCCCAAACCGTTTATTATTATTTTTTTTTGCCATCTCTACTCCAAACCTAGGTGTAAATGTTTTGTTTTTGCTAATGGGTTACCAACCCGATCGATAAGTTTACAACTTTTTTGAGCATAGAGGTGTTGTACCTTATGCTAAAGGTGTTTTTTCAAAAAAAAAAAAGTTTTCTTTTTTACCTTTAACCTAAAACTTCTCATCTTTTGCAATTTAACCTCAAAACTTTTTTTTTTTTAATTTTAACTTTGGTTCCATATATACTTTCATCTTTGGCAAGTATTAATGCACAACTCTGTATCTCATGCTTAGGTTGTTTTAAAAAAAATGATTTTTTTTTTACTTTTAACATAAAACTTTTTATCTTTTGCAATTTAACCTCACAACTATTTTTAGGGTTGTAAACGAACCAAACAAACACAAACAAGGCTTTGTTCGTGTTTGTTTGTTAAGGTTTTTTTGACAAATGAATTGTTCATGAACACACTAACGAACGAAACTTTATGTTTGTGTTTGTTTGTCATCGAAATTCAGTTGTTTGTGAACAGTTTGTGAACACAGATTTTAAACACAAAAAAAAATGGTATGCAACTAACTAACAAACATTGTTAACATTAAACATTAGACAAAGTACACCAATTAAAGGTTGATATTGTGGAATGTGGTATGAAGCTACAATGAGAACAAGATTAGGGTTAAGGAGTGTAAGAATGATTAAAATATTTACTTAAATGAAAAACAAGGGAGAAATAAAGTTGGAGAGGAAAAAGCTTTGGATGGAAAATGATTAATGTTTTATGGAGAAATAAAAGTTAAGAGAAAAAAATAAATAACTAAAAACTTTTACATTTTAACTAATGAGCATAAACGTATGAACACGAATGGGTATAAACAAACGAACGTACATAAACAAACATATTAACGAACATTCATGAACACAACCAAACAAACAAGACCTTTGTTCGTGTTTGTTTATTTAGTTAATTGAACGAAATTACTTGTTCGTGTTCGTTCATTTATTAATCGAACGAACACAAATGAGCTTCCCATCGAATGGTTTACGAATCGTTTGCCGAACGTTTGGTTTGTTTACAACCCTAACTGTTTTACTTTCAGCTTTAGTTCTCTTTACTTTTCATCTTTTTCAATTCAAACCTCACAACTTTTTCACTTTCAACTTTGATTCTTTTTACTTTTCATCTTTCGCAAATTTTTCATTTTACGTTTCGTTTTAAATTTTTCGAGTTAACACGATGCAACGTGCGTGTGTTGTTTAACGTTTTTACGCCTATTTTTTCTTGTTTGACAAATTCGTCACAATGCGCGCGTCCTTTATCGACTTAGTTATTATTTTCTATGTTTTACGTTTTGGTCTAATTTCTTCACAATAATACGACGCAACTTCAATGTTGGTGGTGCTGACGGTGACGTAACATTGGTGTTTTTTTTTAACGATAAACTTTTTTAACACCCTTAATTATTACACCTTTATTTTGCATTTGCAATAATTTAAATTTTAAACTCACAATCTCACATTTATAAGGAAGAACATCATACCATTAGACCCATACGAAAGAACATCATACCATTATACCCATACGTCATGCTATTGGGTATGGTTTCACGCCTTCGCACAGCAACACGTGCTTAGTTAACTATATACTATTAACCGTTCAAATACTATTTCATGTTTTAGGTAAAAATAACAAATAAATAAATGCCTTGTCAAACAAGCGGACAAAGCCTAATTTGACCTGTAGCTTAAACAAGTTGACAATTAGTCAATTCGGTTTTTTGAGCCCAATATTAAATAAATATTACCCTTCATTTTTTAAGCAATGATGCGTTTTTTAATGATGTTTGGCTCTCCTTTTCCATTTCTCCTTATAACTTTTCCTTCTTCAAAAGTTACTTAATCTCAAGTCACAATTTGTGACTTATGACTTTTCCCTCCAAATCTCATTTTCAAAGCACAAAACCCCTCTATAAGTTACTTTTCAAAAAACCATCCAAACACTTTTGTTTAACTTATGACTTATTGAATAAGTCAATAAGTTAAAAGGAGGTGTGGAAATGGAGAGCCAAACATGCACTTAGTTCCATAAAAGTGTTTATTCCGTTTTTTAATATATGTCTAAAAACATACTAAAATATAAAATCATAGGAAGGGTGTGAAATAGACTTCGATTGAACTCATTCAAGCGACATTCGAACCGTCTTATCGAACCCTACAATCTTAGTTTTTAAGTTTTGATTTTTTGGATTTTTAGCTTGTAGTTTTTTTAAAATTCGTGTTAGATCATTGTGTCTTTTATGTGACATTATATCTTTTTTTTTTCATTGTGTCATGTTTGCAATTGATTGTGTCTTTTTTCCTCAGCATTGTGTTATATTTTGTGATTGATTGTGTTTTTTGTATCCTTTTCATTTTTGTATAGGATAACTTTACCCAATATCATAAAACTAACAAATACAAATTATAAAGTAAGTTGTCTTGTCCTTAAAGTCTTAAAAGGACTTCGAGATGATTAAGTGGTGCATTATACAACCAATAAGTTAAAAGGTAAAACTATACCTGGTGTAGGTTGTGGTGTATGTTTTTGAAGTTAATAAAAAGGTTAATAGCAAAAACATCCTTCACACAACTTTTAAAAAGTAGATATTGTTGTTTAAAAAATTACTGAAAATATTTGAAGAATACCACTTTTGACTTGATCCATTAGTCAATGCTTATGGTCGGACCACTAAACATAAATACCATTTTCTTCATTTCATTCATTAATGCCACTAATGACACTTGTTTAGGTTGTATCTAAGATACTTCCCTTTTGTTTCCCTCTTCCTTAACCACCCAATATATATTCACTTTAAATACATATACAATCTTCATTGTGCCTATAATCCCTCATAAGATTAATAGCTTCTTATCATTATTTTAATTTGATTTGGAAGTTATTAGTTTGATATGAAGATATTCATGGGCAAGAGTTGTGGAAAAGGAGGATGCAAGTATACATTTGTTGTCAAGATACTTATTAAAACAATGAAACATTGCATCTTGCATAGACATCGATACATCAAATTCGAGTTTGAAAATATGTGGGAGAAGAAAGTGGTCCCAAAAGATGTAAAGGAAGGACAATTTGCGGTTGTTGCGGTTAAGTGTGAGGAACCAAAGAGGTTTGTGGTTGAGTTAAGATGCTTAACTAACCCGGGTTTCTTGAGGTTGCTACAAAAGGCGGGCGAAGAATACGGGTTTAAACATGATGGTGCCATTGCAATCCCTTGTGAACCTCATGAGTTGCAAAAGATTTTACTAGAAATGAAAGAGAAATAGCTTGATGTTCATTTAGAAATCATGAAATATGATTCATATGGTTAATTTTGCACATTTATGTTGATTCTTATTTTTTTTTTAGACTAATTTATTTTTGATTCTTTTAAAGGAAAATTGTTTATTGATCTTAGTTGTTGGTTCTATTCATCTCTTGAATACATAAATGCGTAATGTTTGTACATTGATTTATTTCTGAATGAGTAAAATACTACAGCCCAGTTTCATTTATAAATTGAGTTGTAGGCCCAAATAAAGACAGCCCAATTTCATCTATACATTAAGTTTCAGGCCTACATAAAGCAGCCCAATTTAATTTATACATGGAGTTACATGCCCAAATAAACAGCCCAAATTCATTAACGGGTCTGGCCCAAACCGGATTATAGACCTACCAAACCAGGATTGGACTATTGACTGATTGGCTAGGGTGTTCAGAATTCGATTCAAATTCGAAAAATTCGAAATTCGACCAAGTTTGATTAGGAAAACAACTACGAACACAAAAGTGAGCTTTTGGAAGGAAGATCGGATATCTAAGGTACGATTCTAGGGTAACTAGATATGTTTCCACTCTTTAAGAAAACCAAGAAACATGCAAAGCATGGGATAAGTTTGATAAAATGTCTAAAGATTGTGATTCACAATCCCAAAACAAAGGATAACTCGAATCTAATCTAGATGAATACACGAAAACACTAACACCACGGGCAAAACACGCTCTCGCAAAATCTAAACCTAACAATGTTTATCACTCCTAGGCTATAGACACGGTAGCACACTGCATTTGTAATTAAATTATCACCAAAAGTTGAAGGATAATCTGTCTAAAACATGATGGCAGGCTGACTTTATAGAATTATTTTTTAGCCGGGTTAAGACCCAAACGTTAATACGTTCATGTCGTGTTAACAATTCACACCCTTAGTTGCAGATTAATCAAAACCATATGGAGTTGTAACAAAGTTTTTAAAATATTCTTTTAACTTTTTTGTCTCTAGAATCAAATAATCAATACATGTCAACTTAATATTTACATAATCCTATAAGTTTTCTAGCCAAGTACCCAATCTGTGCTAAAAATTACTTGCTTTAAAGGCACAATAAGCCCAAATAATGAAAACTCAATCTTAGAGATGCACAAATCAGGTTTTGGGTCGGACCCGAAACCGGGTGCAGCCCAATCGAGTACAAAATGGGACCAGGTACGCTAGGAACCAGACCAGGGTATGGGAGTATATAGTAGACCCGGTGGAACCGGTTTGGGTATGATTGTGTCCAGGTAGGAACCGATACCCGGATACAACCAGGTATTACTATTTCGAGCCAAATTTTCAAAAAGGAACCGTTCTAATAGAATCCAACGGTAACAAAATAAAATAGGCTATAAATATGTTACCAACGCTCAAAAATCAATTACAACAGTAAAAACCTGTTCATACCCGGGTTTTTACAGGTCGGGTAGGAACCCGTTTTTTTGTGCATCTCTACTCAACCTTAGTTCTGTTTGGAAATGTTCACACTTTCTAACGGTTTAATTTTGGTTTACAAATGCTAAGAATCTTAGAAACTCAGCTTAAAAACTGTAACAACCGGACTATGAACACCATAATAAGTATTGGGGTACTGAAGGGCCATATATGAACCATGATACTTAAACTGGAACTAATGATTTAACTGCTACAAGGTAAATAAAGCTTTATTGATGGCTGAATCTGTAACAATGTGAACTAAACTATCATAATACGGATACCGCAACAAATGCTGATTAAAACACGGGTCTGTACATGATGTATAACTATCGTATATTTGCTATAGCGAGTTTAAGAATAAAAAGTAAGCGTAAAACTTAATAGACGAAACTGTAAAAAAAATTTTTCAGTCAAGATAAGCTTGATGCCGGTTTTTAAAATTCCACCATCGTTTCTTTTCCTGTATTCGGGTGGCGGTAACTCTGTTAAAAATAACACGAATGAATATGTATTAGTTTAAAAATAATAAATTAATATTATTTCTAATTTATAAAAATACAAAACATACCTCCTTCGGGATAAATAGAGTTGTAGTGCACCTCAGCCCAAAAGCTCAAGAAAACGACTGAAAAAAAAAAAAACTTGTTATATTAGCATATTAAAGAAAATGCAAGTTATAACAATAATTATATAAAAAAAATACAACTTATAACAAACAAAGATCTGAAGATTACCGCGTTTTGACTTCTGCACTTTCGGAAGAATCTCAATTGAACAAGTATCTTTAAATGAGGTTAGAACAAAAATTTTGACACCATACTGCATGAAAAGCGTATGAAAAATCTAAGAAAGAGTTTCGAATCCAAATTTTAACATATGGTAAAGTCAACGAGATGGTCAACATACAGAATCTGCAGCTGCCTGCAAGGTTACATGATCTCCCCACTCTCCACTCCTATAATCATATATGTACTCATTAAAAATCTAAAAATATATATATATATTCGGAAAGAAAGTTTAACGACATACTTGGAAATCCCTTTTAAGTAGTCACTATATGCCATTGTGACGTATCCTTCGTATATTTCTGGATGTGATTTCAGCTGATATAGTTACAGATCAGAAACCATATAGATACTAAAGATTAAACACACGGTATAAAGAGTACCTGATTAACCACTTGTCGTCTCACAAATTTATGATGCTCTGGTGAACGGTAAAATTGGTCAGATAACGCCCGAAACTGTAGAAAGAAAATACCGATTCATGAATTCTACACCGACTAAAATATATAAAAAAAAAGGTTAAAACTTTTTTTAAAAATCTGTTTTTCCAACTGACCTGACAGTTACCGTCACCTTGAACTTTCGATTCAATCAGGTTATACACTTGCAACCTGAAAGCAAACAAGTCTAGCTTCAAATATACAAATGCGAATTCTGATATAACATAACATATTAATAAAATATATCAGTGAAAACTGAAACGAATTTCGTAAAGTAAACAACTTTAGCCAAATGTGCTAAAAACATGTGAAACCTCTCCAATAGTCTCTCATGATCAGAAGTGGCTTCATCAACGGAAGGAATGTCTCCGTTAACTTTGGGGATATGCTGCAAAGACAACGGGGCGCATTAAAACTAATGTACAAGTATTATTAATATTATTTATTTTTGTTATGCAGATGTATACCAAGAAGATTTTACATGTGCGGTATAATAAGTGAACAAAGATGGATACTCAGAAAAACATGAATTAGACCATGTTCTATAAGTAAATTAATGACAATATTGCTTATATTTTTTTTTGGAAGGCGAATTTTCTATGTTGCGGCAGAGATCATCGCAACCCCCCATAAGGGGAGTCCCCTAGCCACTCTACAATGGTCAGACTATGTTGTCTTAACCGGGTCCACGCTGACGCGAGAGTGGCCGGCCCACAAGCGAGTCGAGGCTGCGCATAAGGGGCACTAAGGCTTCCACCCGGAAAATTTCCCGCCACCTGCCACTTGACAGATGTTGCACCCTCCACAAGAGGCAAGCCTCTCTGGAGTAAATGCACGGTAGTAGAAAACCGGGGGGCCATCAGAATCGAACCTGACACCTGCAAGCAGGCTAGTTTCGACCATCACTTGGCAATACCCCCAAATGGAGCTTATGGGAATCGAACTCGGACAACCATTGAGCCACAAGTGGGGGGATGACAATATTGCTTATATGAATGATAAAATGGCAAGATTAAATTCTACAAGCAACTCATTCTCAAGGTATAAAATTTACATTTAAGAACGAAGATAGATTTTTTTTAACAAGTAACTTTCATTCCATGACTGAGAAAATTACATCAGAATAGCGGGCAGGCGGGCAACAAGCTGCGTTGCCACCCCTTTCTGAGACACTACTATGAATAATAAGCATTATATAACTCCTTTTCCATTGTTACCTTTTTGAATAAAGATTCCAAATTTGGACTTGTTCTAGTTCAGGTTTCCTAAAAACTAATTTCAAAACAAAAAATATACTTTTTGTACTTACAGGAATGGTGATGATTTCATTTAATCTTTTTTCTACTTCTCCATCAAGTTCGGATTCGTCTGTTATTTCAAGAGTATATGAATAGTCATCCCCATCATATGATAAGTTTCCTGGGCTCGAGCATGAACTTGATGCGCCCATTTCCTCTGTTTCCTGTAATCCGGATTCATCACCTGCTAATCACAACATTTACTTTTACCAACTAAATTATAAGTAAAACTGTAAAAGACATGTATTTTGTTTATAAAAGGTAAAAACTAGCTTACCATAATAATAATTATCTGACGAGGGACGGCCATACCAATCTTGAGTATCATTAGATATTTGTAAATGATCCGCTGAATTAGATACATTGGATAACTCATCTTCGTCTGAAATTGAGAGATCCAATAATTCTTGTTGAAGAGAGCGAGCGAGCATTTCATCGTTTTTTACATCATTTTCTTGATAACTACCTCCATTGTAGTGTTCATGACATATGTTTACATCGTGTTGATTGATATCGCCATAATATGTAGAACTAAAGATTCGGTCCACATCAAGGTAATGAAGACCCCATCTAACAACATCTGAATTCGGTTCACACATATTCCAACACTAAGATGAAATATGATAGGAGTTTCTACCAGCAATAATGTATCTTCCCTGCAATTCAAAACAGGTTCAAGAAACAATAATGGAAAGTTAGTAAAATATTCTGATGGCTATAAAAGAACATATATAATAACAAGCAGCATATAATCTTAAATGAACATGAAAATGTCATGTTTATAAAATTGTGAACTTGAAGAATGGTCCACATAATCATACACATTCCTAATTCCAAAGTTTAAAAGAACGGAACCGAGCCTCGAGGTGTTTTCCCTTTGCGTCAAGAGGCGTAAGCCTCAAGGCGAACCGAGGCTTAATCCCGAGGCGGATTTATAAAATAAATATAATAACTATATATCTTGTAAAAACTAAAATAATTGACAAAGAAAGTCTAAAACATCAAACACACACAATTGACATATAAAGTCTAAAACATTAAAAACACACATCAAAAATAAAATAATTGACATAGAAAGCCTAAAACATCAAAAACACACATAACCCCATGAGGCGCACCTAAGGCGCAAGTTTTCTTAGCGCCCCAGCCATTCGAGGCGCACGTACAAAATAACCCCATGAGGCGCCGCCACAGACAAGTTCTCTCCATGCCTCAGCCGTTTTTTTCTAAACTATGCCTAATTCAATGGTAAAAACAAGGATAAATCTATAGCAGGTTAGAATTTATTATGATGTCTAATGATTTTTTTTTTAAACAAGAATATTACTTTATATATATATCGATACCAACAAGAATTACAAGTGAGGCGCGGGTAGACGGGCCTGTTGTTTTTGTCTAACAAAAATTTCCAGATTTTCCAGAATAAATACACCAAAACTTTTCCAGAATAAATACACCAAAACGGCGAACCCTGCAGGATTTGTACTCCCGACCTTTTGGTTACCACTTAACCACCAGGATGTCTATGGGGACCCTCGCCTATTGTTAACAACGAAATACGCCACCTATAATGATAACCACTAATAACAAACTCATGCATTACTCAAGAGCCCTAAAATGTTGTTGAAAGTTGCATACTTGCATGACTGAATCCTCCCAACAACTATTGAACCAATCATAAATCTTTTAATCAATCCCCAATATAAAAAAAAAAACAATTCATTTCAATACAAGTTGCGGCGCAACTTGTTGCCCGTTTACCTGCCATTCTCTTGTAATTTGTTACGGGTCTTTTAATTTAATCAAATAAAAAAAACATCAAAAAAAAAATAAAAAAAAATCAAAAGACAATCATCCCCAAACCAACTTCATGAACAAATTTTGTAACTTTATTAATTCCAAATAATGCTACAAATAATTAACATATCATATAACATCTTCAATCAAATCAAATCAAAACACACATCAACCAATAGAAACAAACTAACTAAAAGCTATTCAAGACTTAAACTTTAAGTAATCTTTAACCATAAAAATAAAAACTAAATATAAAAAAAACAATAAAAACTTTATCTTGATTGATATTAATTCAATTTCAATGTGTACCCAAAATAGATCAACATGATCTGAAATAATTCATTCACAGTACAATTATTTAAATAACTATTTAATCCAGAAAGAAAACAAAAACAAAAAAAAAGTGCAGGTTTAATTACCATCATTGTTAGACAATCACTCACCTTTAAATGCAATTCAGTAACCAATATAGAATAAGTATATGTGTATGTGTATGTATGTATGTATAGAGAGAGAAAGTAGAGAGAGAAAGGAGATTGGACGCGGGGAGGAGATAACGATGAAGTAAGGAAGGAGAATGAAAGGTTTTTAGGGGAGAAATGATGGGTGGTATATATGTGTGTATATATATATATACTAGCCGATTATCCCGGGGAAGGTCCCGGGTTGAAAAATTTAATATGATTTAATAAAAAAAATGATTAAAAAAAAAAAGAAAACTCAAATCACGAAAAGAGTAAATAACTTAAACATAATCAATCTTAGTTAAAAAACATTTATTTAAAAAGTTAAAAAAATAAAAAGCATAAACCATATTAAACATAATAAAGTATTAAAAGGATAACCTTCAACATATAATCATCTTCACGTAAATTAAAATATGTTACAATTTGATTAATAATAACCTGAACACTTTGTGTTTTTTTCTGTATGAAATATAACCCCACAAAAAATAGTCGTTTTTTTTCGTTTTTATATAGCACTATGGTACTCGTTGGAAGATAATAAAACGCTCGTTAATTTGGTGTAATTTTTTTATTAAAAAATCTGAATATAAAAGATATTTATGTTTAAAAATTATGGGAGGGAGATAAGAGAGAAAAATTTAAATTTTGTTTTTAAATTCTTTTTTCCTAAAATAACTCAATTTAATTTTAGTAATTTAGAATTAAGAGATAGAGAGATAAATTTAGAAAAAATACTCAAAAACACCAAAAACACTCAATTATTAAGCCACGTGGCACTTCAATGGGGCATATATGCTTTTCTTTTATATATAATATAGATGTGTCATGTGTGTATGTATATGTATATGTATATGTGTACAGTTGGACGGCGTTAAAAGATGAACGCGTTTGTTTAAACCTTTACAAAACCTCACTAGCTGACGCCCGTCTATTTCGGTTTTTTTCTTGTTTAAGTAAGACTGTAATACTTGGTGTGACAATTATGTTCTTTTTTTATTAATTTGTTATGCTTTTTTTAGTAAACATGTTTATAGCATCGATTATATTATTTAGATACATTCGAGTATATATAATTGGATACATCATTGTTAGGGTATAAATGAGTCGAGTTGAGGTTGTATTCATGTAAGCTTGAGTTCGGCTTATTTAAAGGCTTGAACTCGACTTGTAGAAGGTTTTTTAACCCCGAGCTCGACTTTTTATTAGTTATTTACATATTTGCATGAATGTCAATTATTATAATTTTATATATAATATACTATAATATATCTGTATACTTATTATATTAAATAAAAGGTTGTTTAGGTTCACGAGCTGACTCGAGCATGATATGTGTTGAGCAGTCTCAGCTAGAGCAACTCAACAATTAGCTGAACTAGGTAGTCTCCTAGGCCAGTGATAAATAGATTTGGAAATAAGGTTCATGTTGGTTATTTTTCAGTGTCTTTGTGTTGTGTTTTATTATCTAAATTTTTTGTTCCTTTTAAGCCTTATGATTAGGTAAAGTGGGTACAAAGCAAGGTTAATAATTTTGGGTGGCGAGCCTAACAGAACCATCTACCTACACTAAAAGGCAGGGCCGGCCCTGAGCATGGCCGGTGGTCCACCGGCTCAGGGCCCGACTCACAAATGGGCCCGAACTTTTTAAAAAAATATACATATATATTAAATTCTATATTTAGGATATATATTTGTGATTTATACATAAAAGTCTAGTTAGTGGAGTTGGAAAATCATGTGAATTTAATGTAGAGGTCTCAAGTTTAAGCCTTGGGCTCTAGCATCATATTCAATTTATTTTTTAAAATTCATTCCTCTTTAGAAAATTTTGGCCCAATTTTTTTTTTTGCCCGAGGCCCAATTTTTTTTTAGCATTTTTGGAGACGGCCCTGCTAAAAGGTCTCCAAAAGCGTAACATTCTTCACGATTCAACTCTATGCAAATTATGTGGGTGAGTAGGAGAAGAATCGGATCATCTATTCACATCATGCTACACAGCGACGGTGGTTTGGCACAAGGTTAGTGGGTGGTGCAAGGTACCTCCTTTCCTCGCAAAATAGTGTATTGGAGTTGCTGCAAATATACACAAAAGTGTGGTGTTGTGGAGCAAAATAAAAGGTTGGTGCAACTAGTAATCCTGATATCATGTGGGCGATAATGAAAGGCACGTAATGAGATATAATATTAATGGAAGGAGAGTAATAATCGAACTGATTTTCGGAAATGCAAACTATGACTTTGATGTGGGTCAAGCATAGAGCAAAATGACACAATTTTAGTGGGAGATGTGGTTGTCTTTCAACTTTCGTATTTAGTTGAAAGATATTTTGTTGGATATAAAAAAAATATAATATATTGAATACAGCTAATTTTATAAAGAAATTTATACTGAAATATAATTTTATAATAAACTTACATTGAAAGATAAATAGAAATAAACATATCATAACAATGTATCTAAACAGGGCACAAGATATAGCCCCCCAAGTTTCGCTCAGAAGTTCCGATTATATAGTATCCGTAACGATTTTTATAGTTTATAACGGTTTCAGCCCCCGTTTTTTTTTTTCTACAAAAATATTTAGTTATATACTTCTGACGGTCCGAATCTCAAGCTTCACCGCCCCTTATCTAAATGTATAGCATATTTATTTATTAAAACTTTCAAATACAAAATAAAAACATAATTACACTAAAGCCATAGTCAAATATTTACAATTACAACCAAATATATTTATATATTAATTAATACTCTTACCATAAAAAGTCATTCCCAAATATCTAGAATCAATAGGGACAACAACATACACTGCAAAACTCATTCCCAAATACTCTGGAATCAACAACTTGTAACTAATTTTGTACGAGAATTACAACCAGATTGATCATCCAAATGAGTCCTTTTCCAACTGTAGTTCTAGTGTCCGCAACGCAAGCCGTCTTTTGACCCCGAGATGGACCCGTAAAAGCCGTTTTGGCTCCATAGCTACCACCGGGGCCGAATTCCTGTGTGTTTGCAGGGCGGGTTGCTTGTGACGGACCCCCAATGAGTTGGTTAACCATTTCTAGGACCTCACTCATCTTTGGCCTCGATTTAGCGTTTCTAGACAAACACTTGTTGGCTATAATTGACAACTTTTGTGCTGATTTTAGCGAATACTTACCCTCAAGTCTCGAATCAATGATTAGCCGAACTCTTTTTGGAGTCTAGGTACGGTTTCACCCATTCTAGAAGCTTCTGCTCGTTTTTGGGTCGGTTTTTGTCCAATGGGCTCCTGCCGTGATAAGTTCATATAGAAACACCCCGTAGCTCCATACATCACTCTTGGATGTCAAATGACCGGTTTGGATATATTCTGGAGCGCGTATCCCATGGTTTCTACAACCTGAGAATATAGTATCACATAAATTTACAAATCTAAATTTGGGTTCATAATTTGCGTCAAACGGGTCACATTAGAGTAAACTTCTAGAAAAAGATTAAGATGTAATGGGTCGAACGGGTCAAGTTTGTTAAAACTTAAAAGTCATCTAAAATGTATTCAAAACGCATAAAACCTCCTATATCATTTTCTTTCGTAATATTTATGTTTAAAACAATAAATATTTGAAAAAAAGAGAAAAATCAAATTCACATACCGCAGTAGGAGACATGGGTGAGTCCTTCTTGAGGACCTAACCGAGCCATTCCAAAATCCGAAAGCTTACCAATCCAATTCTCGTCTAGCAAAATGTTGAAAAGACTTGAAATCTCTAAAAATAATCTACAAAAAAAAAAAAAAAAAAATATAGGTCTTGTATGACATGCCCATGTGTAACCTATCATTCATAGGTGTTAAAATACCTGAAATCCATTTTTTCTTCGTGTAGATATGTCAAGCCACGAGCCGCATCTTGAGCCACTTTGGCCTCATGTCCATGAGAGTGGTGTGCCGGATCTTGAACTTAAATGGTCCTCAACGCTTCTATTAGGCAGATATTCATAGACTAAAAGCCGTTGTATTCCTCGTTCATCATCTTCCGCACAATAACCAATTAGTTTTACAAGATGCGGATGCTCAACCACTCCAAGAACATTCACTTCAGTTACCCACTCTTTATGCCCCTATTTTTTAAAATAATTATTAATTAACAAACGTCGTAGAAGAAGGATATTTTAGGTATTTCACATACATGACAAATAATCGAAATCTACTTACATGGATCATTTGTTTTTAAGCTCCAAACATGTTTTGATTATAACATATCTTTATAGTTCAATGTAACTACTATAAACTGATCTTCGAGTTAAAGTTGACGATCAAAAGTCAAATCATCAAGATCCAAGAGTCAAACATAGAGAAACAAAGCATACCTGTAAACCTGTTTTGTTTAACTGTTTAACAGCCACTTCTACCCCTTTTATAGGATTCTTTAGGATTCTTAACGACGCCTATGTAGACACACCCGAACCCACCCTCGCCAATCTTAGCAGCCCGGCTAAAGTTCTTGGTAGCCGTCTTGAGTTCAGAAAATGTGAACACCGTAAGATTACTCGGTTTTTGTGAAAAACTAGGAAAGTTCATGCTACCAACCGACTCTATGCTACGATCAGAAACATTTTGAGAATTTAGTTCTGATCCAGACCGTCCAATATCGCGATCTGTGAAGATAGAACTGGATGATTGGATGGAAACTGATTTTGTTGAGGTTTTTGGGGATTCTCCTTCGGTTCATTGTAAAATAATCCGAAAACACTTCATAGCTTCTTAATATGATCTTCTAAACTGCCAAAACTGGAATAAAAACTGAAATCAATATAATTCACAAGTAATATTTGTAAAACAATTTGTAGATCATAAAACAAGAAACACTCATCACGCAGCCTCGTCATCGAACTCATATCCTGATAAAATTGCAGATTTTTTTAAACCGAATGGCAATTTTAACTCTTTTGAGTTATATCTATGAGATGAATCAAAAAATCTTGATCCAGCCATCTAGGGGGTGAACATGGGTTGGTTAATTTTAGTTTTATAGATGTGTGTGACCGAAACCGACCAAGAAACACCGCTTAACAACAAATCTATAACTGAAACATCCGTTATAGAGTTCAACGGGTGTGGTCCACGTAAACTTTTCGACTCCCCAGGCGTGGATTTGTGTTCAGTAGATTAGGGTTCTGTATTCAGAAAGGGTGGCTGCGCAGCTTGTTGCCCGCCTACCTGCTATCCTTATGTAATTTGTTTCGTGGATATGAAAATTAGTTTCATAAAAAAAACATCCGTTTAAAGTGGTTTTTTCACATTTGGTTCGGTTTGCTCATACAACACATAGGTTTATTTATGTTCCTTCTCATGAATCAATGTACTACTTAGCAGTAAATCAGGTTAACAAATAATCTAAAACTGAACCATTGGTTAAATCGGTTTTTTTTCATTATGGTTCGGTTTGTTGATCATAGAACATAAAGATTTAGTTTTGTTCCTTTTTTTCATGAGTTAATGTAGAGATCATATGCATAATCCATTTAATAATCCCTACACATATCACATTATGAAGTACTAATTAGCAGTAAAAAAAAGAACCCCTAAAACCCTTCTCACAAAATAAACAATCCAATTCACTTTAATTGATGTAATCAAAAACTTCCTAACAAAATTCATTAAAAAAAGTTTTTTTCTTCAATAAACAACGAGTTATTCATAGTAGTGTCTCGGCTCCGGCGGTGGGCAAGGTTACGTTTTTAGTCGGTTAGGGTTTGCCATTCAGAAAGGGATTGCGGCGCAGCTTGTTGCCCGTCTTCCCGCTATGTTGATGTAATTTGTAACGTTTTTTTTCAAACATAAACAAGTAACCAAACATGCCCAATTACTAACAATTCATCTTCCACAAAAGGGGTTCATTGTAATCAAGAGTT
>JAUTDX010003497.1:0-63561 GCA_030844895.1 Ambrosia x helenae
ACGATTTGACCCAAAGCGCCTCGCTCTGGGCAAAGCGAGGCGCTTTGAAGGGGGGTTGAAATAGAACCCAGGGGGTGTAAATAGATTGGTCCTTATAATATGCTTTGAAGAAAAGTCCGCAAAAAGCTTAAGACTAGCACTCCTCACTTATTAAAAGATTTGTTGTGAAGAAATGTAAGAATAAATGTGCCAAGCGTATAGCAAGTTGCTACACTTAATAACGTTTGCAGGGTGCTTGCACGATACGGCAGGGAACACAAACACTTCTAAGGTGTCGATGGTTCGGTTCATTTCGATTATTAGCTCATTGAAAAACAAAAGTCATCGGTTACTCGATCTTATATATTAACCGATTGGTTTAATTGGTTCAGTTTTTATTTTGTTAGATTTTTGGTTTTCAATTCGGTTCAATTAATTTCGATTAATAACCAAAACTAAGCTTTGGCTAAAATTTTTGCTTAAAAGTATATGAAATGGTTGTATGAATACATGAAATGGATGTATAAAAGTTAAGAATATATGAATGGTACAATATCGGTTTGGTTAATTTCGGTTAACTAAGGGTACACAAACCGACAACAGATTTTAAGTTAATTTGGCTTTAGACTAATTTAGTTTTCAATTGATTTCGGTTTTGTTCCTTTTTTTTTTGCTCATTTGTGTTAACGATTCAGTTATTGTTCACCACTAGATACTGTTAATCACGTAACACATCAACATTTTAAGACTAGGAAAATAACAGCAATACTGTATGCAAATTAAAGAAAATAAAATGCTCGTTTTGTATGCCTTTTTTTAAAGCATTAAACCTATACAAAAATTATGGTCGTTTATAACTTGTGGGTAGTTAGTTGGCTTGAAAATTGATGTATTGTAAAATACATCTATTTCCTGTGTAAAGTTTATATAGTTTTCGAGTCGTTTAAAAAGTGTTTTTATTAGTTTTAGTCTTGTACGGTCTATTTTGATTATTATAGATTTTTATTAGTTTTGGGTTATTTTTAGTATTTATGTACTTATTTATTTTTTTATATTTTTGTAGGTGTTCATGGACGTTAGAGTGAAAACGAGCAACTTTGGTCGGGTCAAGAACACCAGAGTCTAGAGCACGGTGCAATACTACTACTACTACTACATAATTATAAATAATAATAATAATAATAATAAATAATAATAATAATAATAATAATAATAATAATACTAATAATAATAATAATAATAATAAATAGAACGATGGGTCACGGCCCAAACACACACCCATTGAGGCCTCCAACAATCTTGGAGGGTTCTAAAGTTAAATAGGGTTTGCAGATATATTATTTTTCGACGAGGGGCTGCCGCATATTAATATTCTGGGGGAAGAGAGTTTAGGTGGGAGCAGCGATTTTATTATTTTCGAAGAAGGGAAGAATTTTTCTGGGAGCAATATTAATTCTTGGAGAAAAGAGGGCCCACAGGACAGCAAATATTAATAGGGAGCCAAGCAGAAGGATCAAAGGTTCTAAAGTAGGGAGCGAGTATTTCGGGTGTCAACCATTCGGTTTCTTCGTTTCTTTATTATCTTTGTTCTAGACAATGATTGCTGAATTTTTATTGGTCTTTGTTTCTCTTTTCAAGATGTTTTGTGGCTAAAACTTTTTATAGCTACCTAGGCTAAGACAAATAACTATGTTTTGATTTGCGTTTTCTATTGTTTTTGGAACTTGTTTTGGATTTATGATTCAGTAAAGATTTTGATTTCTCTAGATCTGGTGTATGTGCGTATTTATTATTTTCTTATTGTCACTTATTCACTCCACTTGCACTTTTTTGAATGTCTTTCATGTATGAGTGCTAGTTAGGTTGCAGACTTTGTGTAGCAACTAGTTTTTGGTCAATAGTCGCGAGTTTACCATAGAGTGTGATATTTGATGGTTAGAAGATTTAGGTATTCTTCAAGTTCAATAGCTGTGAGGTGAGGACTTGTTGTATTATGTCGAGGTTGTTAGATTGCTAGGTTAGAGGCTTTGTGAGAAGATCTACCTAGTTTCCCTTTTAGTTCTTGCATATCAAAGTTAGATCTAGGCTTCAATAATTACCCCTTACACTAGTGTACTGAGGCTTTCGCCGCTGTGGGTATGTGAGGTGATTGTTAGCGGGTACTCGATCATAGAGTTAGATAACCTGTGAGGGTTTGTACTCCGCCGGTAGTTTTAACAGCACAACAATATTCTAGGGTTTCCCCTTGAGAAGGGTCGAGGGTGTCTAGTTTAATTCTTGATGTTTAGTATTTTAAGATCCCGGTTCCAAATCAGTTCCATAACCATAGAAGCTCATCAGGGCATAGTTAGGAGTCTGGTCTAGGTAGTGTTTTATCATCATCTGAAATCAGCTTAGCTCAATTATCGTTTTTAGTTAAGTATAGTTAACCTTAGGTAATCTTGATTTTATTGCAAATTAGGTTTTTAGTAAAACCCCCCTCTTTAATTAATAAATAGTTTTATTTCAGTTTTAGATAAGTAATCGAGTCTAGTTTTCGTTTTCCATTAGAGTCTCGTGTGGTTCGATATCGGACTTACTTTAGCTATTACTAGAGTCGATAGGTTCACTTGCTTTTGTGTCAGTAGTTTAGTTTTAGAGAGTCTAGAGTATTACTTAGTGTCTAGTTTTAGGTTTAATTTAGTTGTTTTTATTAAACTACTTTTAGCACATCAAAAATAAGAGAAAAAAATGTAACTATTATTTAAATAAACAAAAGTTGAGTAAAGTTGAGGGGTTAAAATGTAATTAAGGTAAGAAGTTAAAGTGCAATTAGTTTTTGAAAGCCTAATTTACTCTTATTTTGGAGTTATGCCTTATGCATTAAACTAAAAAAAAGTTCTTAACTTTTGGGGTATTTTAAAATGTCATTCCCAAATGCATTATTATATAATACTAGTTCGTGTGATGTGTGACGGGAATACAGACACTGCCAAATTGTTCAGGGTTCGGTTTATTGGTTACTATTATCAACCGAAGTTGAAACCAAAGTCATCGGTTAACCAATCCCTTTTCGGTTAATCAGTTCGGTTTATACAGTTAGACTGGCGGTTTTGGTTTTCGTTTAATTTTGGTTAATAGCAAAAACCAGACATGGGTTGAAACTAGTGGCGGATTCAGAATTTTTTTTACGGGGAGCACAAATTGGTCGGGTTAAAAGAAGGTGAGTCAAAACAAGTTGGTCAAAATTATATGAGGTAAAACCAATTCATACTTATCCAGTTAATATTACTATAAAGCTCTTCATACTTATTTATATAATTATACAACAATTAACATTTGAAAAAAAAACACAAAATAAATTAATTGACTAAGTAAGAAAAAAAATAGTGAATCTATGACTGCTTAAATGAGAAAAACATATCACTTAGAGCTATTAAAACCAATTAACAAATAATATTAGAAGAGTTTAATACATGCATTTAATGTTTTAATTAATACTCCCCCGTCCCAATTTAAATGTTCTAGTTCAAAAAACACACATTTTAAAAAATATTTTGTTTGTATGTAGTAAAATGACAATAATATCCTTAAAAATGATGATTGTGTTTTGTTTTTTATGGGCAAAACTGAAAATTACATTTCTATTTTTGGAAAGAGACATTTAATTTGGGACAAACAAAAAAAGAAAGTAGGACATTTAAATTGAGACGGAGGGAGTATATTGGCACGTAGCTTATTTTCATTTGTCATATTCACACCCATAAAAATATTATCATTCCTTGAAACTAAGATTGCATTACATTTATGGAAAAAAGGCCAACCTCTTTTTTCACGATTGGGCTGGACGCACGGTGGGCACCGGCCACCATGCTTATTGGGTACATCCGCCACTGGTTGAAACACTTTCTCATAAATACATGGAACTGTGGCATAAATACATAAGTTGGAGGTATAAAAACCTAGAAATATATGAAAATATGAATGCTTCGATTAATTTTGGTTAAAAGGGGTTACAAAGTAGGCCGATAACCGATTTTTGGTTAATTCAGTTTTTGGTTAATTGCTTTTTAAGTCATTTTTGGTTTAGTCTGTATTCGGTTTGCTTTCATTTTTGTCTTTTTTTCGGTTAACGATTCACTTATTTCTCACCCTAGACATTGTTAATTATGTAACATATCAATTTTTTAATTGAAAAAAACTACAAAATTACTTTACTCAAATTAAAGAAAATAATGTTGGTTTTTATGGTGTAATATAAAAAAACAAAATATTAACATACAAATAAGTTATTGTCGTTTAAAAATTACGGGTAGTTAGTATTTTTATAAGTGTGATAAAGTGTAACTAGTAACTAATTATTTAGAATTTGGATAAAGATGAGGAAATTGAAGTGTAATTTAGATAAGGTAATTAATGTTTGAAAGACTAATTTACCCTCATTTAAGGTTGTACCTCATGCTAAAAAAGTTATTAACTTTTGGAAATTATAAAATACCATTCCCAAATGAATTGTAATACGGTACAGAGAGTAGTGAAATAATAAGATATGCAACAATGTAGGGGTGTAAATGATGTGCAACGGGTCGAGAGTTACTCGGGATCGGATTGGTAAAAAGCTCGAACGAGCAGAGCCTTAACGAGCTTGAGCCCAAGCTCGAGCTAGAAACATGACTCGTTTAGTTATCGAGCCCGAGCTCGAGCTTTTCATACAAAGACCATTTAGGCTTGCGAGCCTAAACGAGCCCAAACAAATTTTATATTATTATTATTTTTTTATATATAGTATACCCACTATTTAACATTGCCGAATCGAGCTCAAGCCGAGCTTTGGCTCGTTTAAGCTATCAAAGCGAGCTCGAGCCGAGCTTTTAGCTCTTTTTAAATTGTTCTATAATTATTTTGAACCGAGCTCGAGCCCTTGGGTTTTTACTTTCGAGCCGAATTCGAGCTCAAAGTATAAGGCTCGAACCGAGCCGAACTCGAGCTCGAGCTCGAGCTTCATAAAAATATGACGCGCCGAGCTCGAGCCTAGTCAAGCTCGGGCCTGCTCGGCTCGTTTACACCGCTACAACAATGTAGCCATGTCACATATGGAGGCATGTGGAGTCTGTTGCCCAAAATCCTTTGATTAACACAAAATGATAGAAGACAAACAAAAGACTTGAAATTCCGATTATAATCGTGAGGTTTACAATGGTGATTGACACATCCTTTTATACCCAAATTTTGTTTCGTATACGGTAGCCGGTAGGTCTTCCACACCAAGTAACGTCCTCATCTCTTGAGATTTGGTCCTTGCCAGCGCATCAGTCAACCGGTCTACTCTTTGTTCTTCACCAGATACATGCACGACAATCAACTAGTTCGTTTTCAATACGTTCACGAATAAAGTGATACCTTGTTTGTATACGCTTGTTTATACCATGTAATGCAGGATTTCTTGTTAATGCAATGACTAGTTTATTGTCTGCTTGGATTAAAATTTTCAATTTCTCTCACGTTGTTAATTCTACAAGTAATTCTCGAAGTCAAATTGCTTGACACGCGGCTATAGCAGCCGCCATAAATTTTGCTTCACATGAAGAAAGTGCCACGGTAGCTTGTTTTTTAGAACACTATGTTATTGTTGAAAACCCCAGGTAAAATATGTGACCGGTAATGCTTTTACCATCATCTTTATCAACGTTATGGCTGTTGTCGCTATAACCCACTAACTTTAAATTTTCGCCTCTCGAATACTTTATCCCAAGAGAGGCTGAGCCACATAAATACTGTAATATATGCCTAATTGCAAATGCATTAGATTGTTTTGGGTTTTGGATGTAGTGGCTTACCACCCCCAGCTTAATGTCGGGCGTATAAGAGGTATCAAAGGCATCCAACAATGTTTCGAAACCTTTAGCATTTACTTCTAGTTCGTCTTCATATTTTGATAACGTCAACCCTGGTCCCACTGGACAGTCAGATTACATGACTGGATAATGGCTTCCTTCATAATCATACAAGCATATCTTTCATGTTTAATTTTTATGACTCTTCTTCTTTCATTCTTTCTTCATAAGCTTTCAAGCGTCCAACTACATCTTCAAAACCGAGAGTCTTTGAATCCAACATCTGATCAATTGAATCGACGATTTGAGTAAACC
The DNA here is from genome assembly GCA_030844895.1 of Ambrosia x helenae. Classification (NCBI taxonomy): domain Eukaryota; kingdom Viridiplantae; phylum Streptophyta; class Magnoliopsida; order Asterales; family Asteraceae; genus Ambrosia; species Ambrosia x helenae. The sequence goes on from JAUTDX010003497.1 coordinate 6,108, forward strand.
TCCTTGGTAGACTTGTCAAAAATTTCTTGACCACTTTGGTTCCTTGATTGCTTGCCCTAGTGTTCTTGACTTTGATGCAATCCCTGATAACTGGATGCAAAGTCATCAATCATTCTCTCGTCCTTCATCTTCAACCTGCAAAATCGGGATTATGGTACCAATACATAATTACGTAATATGCATCTTATTCAGAAACAAGTATAACGTTATGTGATTTTGTAACGTTGTGTGATTATGTACTAGTACGTAATTACGTACTCACTTAGTGAGGTTTCATATAATATATTATAATGAAAATTACGTAATGGGTATTTCAAAATCACATAATCACGTAATAGTCGATCAAATAGTGTTATGTAATTACATATTGGTACATGATGTAATGTTACAAAACCACGTAATCGTGTAATGTTATACAAGAAAATCAGTAACGTTATACAAAAGCACGTAACTACGTAGCTTGTAAAATAAAAAATTCTAAAAATTAAGAAAACTACAGTAAATAGACAACTCAAATTAAAGAAAAACAAATGTCCGTTAAATATGGTTTAATTTAAAAAAAAAATATATTCATGTCAAAAAATTATAACCGTTTAAAAATCATGAGTGAAGTGGGTTAAAAATCAACAATAGTGGATGTTCCTATTTAATCATTCCTACTTGTTTCACTTGTTTTATCCTATGTGATTTGTAGATTTGGAGGACCATTCAATCTCAACCACTGGATTTGCTTGATCAAATGCTCACATTATCTCATACACTTCGCAAGATAAGATTTCTTCTTTTTGAACATTTGAGAACTCACTTAAGTTGTGAGAAACGTTAGTACTACTTTCCGACCCTTTTTTTCAGTTTTTTTTATACCGAACCTTATGTTTTTTGTTAACTAACGTATGGTTTACTACACTTGTGTTTTTTGGGTTTTATAAGTGTAATTCTACCGCCAATTTAATGACGTAACTATTTTTACACTTATATAAACAAAACAAAAAAACGCAAACAATTATTTTTTTTATTTTTTACATCTTTTAGTTAACAAAAAAATAAGGTTTGGTGAAAAAAATTGGAAACAAATCGAGAAGCAGTTCACTCTAACTTAAGAGAGTTCTCATTTGTTTCGAACCCTGTGTGAATGTGTGCGTTACAAGGATGTTGATAGAATCAATCATAATTCCCTGGTCATTTGTAATTTCACTATACGTGTTACTTGTTACAAAACCACCAAATTAGTAGAGATTATACAACAGGTTCACTAGTACAATATAACACCTCAGTTTCACAAAACAAAACTAGTAATATATGTTAATTAAATGCAAAAACTAGGAATTAATTTGTTGTATTTTCATGGTAATCTTTGCTTTATGTTCAAGCTCATTTTTGGGTAGCAATTATCCTAAAATACAAGCGAATAAAAGGTTATTTTTAACCCGACAAGTGCACGCAAATGTCATTGGTTATAGAGATCTGATGTGTGATACAGTAATGACTACGTTAACTTTCATGTTTCAGGTTCAGCACAACAACCCATTTAACAACTAACTCTTAACAGAAAACTAAAGCCATAGATTCAGCAATTAAAATAGCATGAAATGCCAACAATTTGCAAGCATAAAATACAGATACTGTTGCAGGATGATGGAAATTTCACTGTTGAAGACTCTAGAACCAAAGTCAGCACCCAAATTTTAAAAAAGTCAAATGAAAACCCACGAAAGCTTTTTTCTACAACTCACATGCTACTTGTATCTCTGATTTACTTCCAAACCTAGCGAAAATATTTAAGTCTGCATGGCATGATAGTTCTCCAGCTCCTTGTCAAGTTCATCGGCAGATTTTTCAACCGCTGGCTTCCTCCCTCGACCACGCCCACGACCAGCACCTTGAACTCGCCCACGGCCACGGCCACGCCCAACACTGCTACCACGTCCATTCAGTGTGGCACACCACGGCTGTTCTTTATACCAACACGGGTTCTCTGACTACAAACCACAATGCAACAAGAAAATGAGATCAATGCACATGAATTTTTCAAACAAGCTTTATGATTAAAATATAACAAGGTAAATGAAATCAATAAAAAGCTGAACTTCCACAGATCAAAAGTACGTACCCAGATATACGATCGAATCCACCAGCTCCTCTTCCACGAGCCGCTCCAGGCCTAAAAATATAAATGACCATTATTAAAATGGAAAACCAACCGTGCAAATGTTATGTAAATATGTATGTCGTGCACAAGCTCATAAGTAGTAACGGTGGCATGTAACACATGTGAATGTATGTGGTATGTTTCATATATGTCTATTAATGTGGTATGTAACACAAATTTATCCATATCGTATGTAACAACACCACATGCTGATAGATGTAGTATGCAACACCAACACAGGTCCATGTTTGTGGTATACATAATGTGTAGTATGCAACACAGATCCACATATGTGGTACACATATTGTGAATGTGTAATATGTAACATAGGTCCATGTATGTTGTGTTAAGTACTATGTGTATGTGGTACACGTAATGTGTGTGTATGTGGTACACGTAATGTCCATGTGGTTTTGTAACACTTGTTCATGTATGTGAGTGTACAGGGGTGTGTGTGTGTGTGTGTGTGAGAGAGAGAGAGAGAGAGAGTGCATGTGTAGATAGAGAGAGGTGGTTCATAAAGCTAGAGTCCACATATGAGAAAGCAAATATCTTTTATAAAAAAAATCCTCAGAATATGAATATATAAACGTAAAAGGTAAGAGAGATGGTCACATACATCATGAAAACCGTCCTCTGTCCATTCACACCTCCAACCACATTCACACGAGGTGAAAGAGGGGCCTCCGACTTGGGGCCTACAACCTCAATCTTCATAGGTTTCCCGTCCAATTGCACATTATTGTACCGTTTAAGCGCTTGAAATGCATCGCTTCTTCGAGCAAACATTACTTCAGCTGTTCCCTGGAACAGCATGAATATATTAACATTGCGAATTCACGTATCCATGATATAGTAAAACTTTTCAATTCAAATTGCAATAAAGTACAAAATTATCTTTTTATAGTTTTATACCAAACACGAAACTTCTATACAGAACTTGGCTTAAAAAAGCGCGCCTCGCACAAAAGCGACGAGGTCTAAGCGCATCGCGCGAAACGCAAAGCGCAAAAAGCGTGGTATTTTCGTACCCAAACCGCACACTAATCATAGCTATACTTTAGGTAAATGAAGCTAAAAAAATAAGGTTTTATGTGATTTTACCTATATGTACAAGCCAAAAACACCAAGGTAGAACATTTTTATACATAAAAAGACATGGTGTACGTGAGGCGCGCGCCTCAGGGTCAAAAGCGACTGAAATTTTGCCAAAAAAGCGCCTGAGGCACGCGCTTTTGGAAATTGGGTAGGCGCGCCCTAGGCTGCGCCTTGCGCCTAGGCGTGCCTCAGGCGCGCTTTTTAAAACCCAAATACCGAAAATGTAGAGATCGTATTTTTCTAGGCACATGAGCTTATAAAAAATAAATTCTAAACAATAAATGTTGGGCAACGGGGGGCAATACCCTATCAAATAAATCAGAAAATGAATTCCACACTAAAAACAGCTAGTTCGTAGTAAGAGCTTGAGAATCTTACATTTGGTCGGCCACTTTTGTCATAATGAATTGCATATCGTTTCAGCTCCCCAATCTCAGAAACAATTCCTAAGTTAAAAAGACAACAGCAAAGCAACTTCATAATGAGGCCCAATATAATGGAACACATGAAGTTCAACTAAAAACACATTGCTTAAGTTGTACCCGTATATCTTCATTTGTCACACCACTGTCCAGGTTAGAAACGTATAACTTAGCACCGTTATCCAATCCGTTTACACCTGCTGCTTTTAGGCTCTCCTCCAACAAGTCACGCTGCCATGGCAAATTCTTGGGTCTGCGAAAAGACTGGTACCAACATACAAAAGAAGGAACCAAGTAGGGGCAAATACATGTCAGCATAATACTACACAAGCACATAATATAAAAATTCACCATTCTTCAGGCATTAAGTCAGATGGTTTTTTTAAACTAAGGTTAAACTAAGGATGGTCGGGACTTGAAGACTACACCCACTGATAAAATGTGTGCATATTTACCAGAAGAGACCTCCAGTTCCTAAATTCAGTGAAAGAATCTCCTTTCCAAATCTCCATGAAATAGTACAGTAACTGAAAATCTCACCCACGAGATTCCAATTTATAGAAATAAGATGCATCATTAACTCCCTTCCGAACAAGGATTAATCACAAAACTAAAGCAACCACAACTAATAGTACTGAACAAAGATGGGTATATGATATCCCCCAAACCGTTTGGAGTTCAATCAGTGTGTAATAGAAGTAGTGAAGCCCCTTCATATGATATGCTAGGATGTAGCATTATAACTTAGTGAAACCACAGACCACTACAGAACCCCAGATTTCATCAAGCAAATTGTAGCAAAATCCTGAGTACAACCAATAATCAGGATCCATGAAAGTCATAAAATGACAATGCATTGAAAGTGGAGCGAAAATGAGCTTCTCCATAAACATCATACTGTCAATTACGCCTCACGTTTAAATTCGAAAAGAAGTTATAAACTTATAAGCTCCTGAAGTTTTGTGTTTTTAAATCAGATTCTCAAATCAAATGCAAAAGAGGTCCATAATCGTGTGCTTGCCTTGGCAATGGTAAAGGCTGACGGCCGAGCATTCACCCTGAGTGGACCTTTGCGAGGTGGCACAGTAGGTCCTCCTCGCCCACGGCGGGCCGCCTTACCACGACCCCTACCTCTCTCCGTAGTGCGCCTGCTTTTAATCATATCATCAAGTGACATATCCAACGATGCCATTGCAAACCAGATGCTGCAACCTTACTTTCAGAGTTTCGGAAATATTAATTCCTGTAATTGTACGAAAAAAACTAGTCAATCCTCAAGCTCTGTTCTCAATCATATCATAGTGAATATATATATTAACAAATTATATTCTGATTCTACTGCATCTGTTCATATATTTCAGCATCATCTATGACTGATAAACTTGGTTTTGAATTGCGCAATGCGCTTTGATGCGTTAAGTCCAAAAATCAGATACGCGATGCGAGCACATCAAGTATGAGGTGCGCTCTTTATAAAACAAGCTAAAAAGGTAATTACACATAACTTATAAAAACATACTTCAACTACAAAAACCGCACGTAATAAGAAGATATGAGTTATGCTTTTTGCTTCAAATCAAGCACACCGAAATATTTCAAGCATACTAAGATAATAACAACTGAAAAAACCCCCAGCCCATGCCCATTTCAAAAACTCCAAAAAAAAGACAGACAATATTACGTGCATCAGATCGAATCATGATAAACCACCGCAATATCCTCGCATCACGTAAACGCAACACAACAGCTGCGGTAACGCGCTCTTATCAGCGCATTTAAAACCAAGCTCATTACTATTAGGTAAATCAAGACTTTTTCATAACCGTACTAATCAAATAATCATATTATATCATGACTATGCAATTAATTCCTATCAATTTACAACTTCAATAATATTAAAACAATACAACTGCAATAGTAACTAGTGTACCAAATTACAGATCCCTAAATCCTAGGTCAATTCAAATATTACATAACACGTTTCACCCAAATTAGTCAGACAAACCAGATCTTAACATACGCTACGAGTAAATAAATAAATAGATCATCATAGCGAAACAGCTTACCTGAATGAGAATATGTAGGAAACCTTTGAATAGATAAAAGGAAAAAGTAAGCAGACGAAGAGAGGGATTAGAATAAAAATAAGAAAGGAGAGTAGGTTTTGTATCGATTATAAGTATAGATTGGGGACAGGGTAGAATTAGGGTTTGGTTATGAGAGAAGCAGAGGTTAGATTTGGGGAAAGAAAAAGATGGTTTGACGAAGATATTTTTGGGGAATGGTGGGGTGTTTTAGAATTAGCAGAAACCGCGTATGGGCCTACGTTGGGCCGTAACCTGATTACTTGGTGAGGAAGTAACGAGGGTTCACTCGTCACTATTCATTATCATTATCAGTATCATTAGATAATATTAATAGACCTAATGAATTGAACAGTAATTTAGGGTATTGTTGTAATTCCAATGATCATCACGGTTATTTTAGACTTTGTACCCACATTAGATAATAGATACACAGACAGCAAAGCATCTTACGTGTTATAAGCTTAGGATACGTGGACGTTTTAAACCCGCCCCATCCATCACACCGACTCCACAATCACATTATCATCATCTCCTTTGTTCGCGGTGAACTCAGTATGCCGTTAATATCAAGGCGAAACCGGCGTCATTACATTACACTGTTTGCCCACCGACTCTACAACTTTCACCAATATCGAAAACTTACTCTCCTTTCAATCGACGACTCGTCAACATCAACCACACAACACTTTACACAAACTTTTACTCAACCGCTGGACGGAACTCAAACAACGACCACAAGTAAACGGTGTGCTACGGTGAAACATACGGGAGATGATTTCGGAGGAGGATTCATTGAGCATAAGCTCCGAGTTAGAGAATGTTATACGACGTCTTTTTTATCTTCACGGTATTGAATTTGAGGTTACTTAGTTTGAATTTGATGACATTCAATTACGGAATGAAGAGATTGATTTTGCTTTCAGATGGTCCGACCTATGGCGGTGCTCGCGTGGGGTTTATTCCGGCTATGAAGAAAAGAATTGGTTCCAGAAACAGACGACCATGGAATTCCAGTGATATTAAGCTGAAGCCTTTGGTTATATCTTTTTTTTCTTAATACTTTGGTAACTATTTCTAACCCTTAACTTGGTATTTATTTCCCTTTCATGATTTAAGAAATAGGGATATAATGAATGGTTCTAAGAATTTGTAAGTTGTAGTTGTAAAAAAAGACCTAGATCAAACCCTTTACTCAATTGTGAATGGCTTGAAATTACCAACTTGCAGAGATCAGATCCAGTACAGCCGTGATAAGACTAAAGCCAAGCCAATAGGTTACTTTTAACGAAAAACAACATTCCTGGCAAACAAAAATATTTGCGGTCTTTTTTTTCCTTATCTTTTTATGTATAGAATTTGTTTCGTTATGTCCTTTTTTAGTAACTTCATCATTCTTATTATTGTAGAAGAGTCGAGTGGTGGATCATACTAAACTCTTCCACATACAAGAAGAAAATGAAGACAAAAGGAGTAGAAAAAGTTATGGACTTGAATCATCATGTTAGCAGTATGACAACACTAATGAAAAAGCCCGACTCATCATGTTTATTACTTTAAGCAACTGTTTCAGTTTGCTTACCATCACTTTTTTCCATTATTTTAATTCAATAATCCTGGCATTGACTGAATTACATAAACATTTTACCAAAAGTCACTTTGCTGCTATTATAGCATAAGTTAGTATGAACCGAATAGCCACTCATTAGTGCTCTTATCGTAACTCTAAATTTCATATGTTGATTTAGTAGTCTGTTCATTAAAGGGATGGTGGACTAAGCTGTGATAAAGTTATGTGGAACATTAATATTATGATGATCTATTAGCAAATGTAAAAGATAAAAAGGAAATCATATCTCATCATGTCATACCTTAAATATTCTGGAACAAAAAGTGATTACATTAAAGAAACCTCAAAGAGCATCATTCCCCTTCTAAATTCCTTTTCTGAGTCTTGGTTGTCTTTAGATATTGATACCTTTGTATCTTGCAGCACTACTACTTCTACACATCAAAAGCCAACTTTCGAGACGATTATTATGATATCGGCTGTGTTACATGTGTTGCTAATGGGTGGTATCTTTGAGAATGAAATTTTGGACCAAGGAAGTTCGTAGGCTAACGAAGCCGCCAGGAAACACTTCAGGCTAAAATTAATCCGCAAGGCAGGTACTATTATGTTAGATTGTGTATAATAATATGCTTATGAAAAGTTTATTTGTAAAACGAGTGATGCTGCCTTACGCATTCATGAGATGCACAATTTTCTCTCTTATTTATTTATTCGTTTAGTTTTTGAATTTGATTCAAGGTTCTCTCTTGCTATTTAATAAAAATCATATTTGCCCACCAACTGCTTCTATCAGTTGACGCAATCATCAGAACTTAATCTGCACCCAAAATTAGAATAAGATAATGGGTGCTTAGAGTTCATTTTTAAAAAAAGCAAGCCATTTGTGGTGGGACATCAAATCAGGGTTGACTAAAATTCAAAGGTGGTCAACCTCCATGGACCAGTGCGGTGCATCTTGGCGCAACAAGTAAGTCATTTAGCTGGTTCAGTTGTTTTCCTTTTCCTTTGTAGATTTGACTTTCGTTTTTTTGTGAAATTGAGTTGAATTTCTCTAATGTTTTTAACTTTGTTTGTGTCTTGAATTATTGGTATATTCTAATCAATAAGACAGTTTCACTCCCCTGTTCGGGTGTTTAGGCTAACCATATACATTACTATAGGCCAGTTAGAAATTTTCAGTACTTTGAAACTAACGCATTTGAAACGGCCAATGAATCACTATACAATGTTAAAGCTTTTTAACAATAGAAATCCCCATGGAATTACAACAGAATCTGCCAGCAAAGGATGCATTTACATTAATGCTCAGACCATTTAAAAAGGTATGATATTCAATTACAAATTTGTTTTGGATTGTTACATGATTTTCATCTACGATGAAGCTGCTTTACCAAAATATTTAAGAAAGTTTAGAAATTATCCTATTTTTTAAAAGAAAAGGGAAGTCTATTTCAATAAAGTTCTAATCAGTTCATTTAATCTGAACTTCTTATTTTAAAAGACTGAAGATTAATTAAATATGGTGATGAGATATTGTGTTCAGGAAATCTCATGCTTCGTGGAGCCATGTGAAGGTAAATCACTTATAGTAGCTGTTTTTTGAGATTAATAAGTTGGGATGTATATTATAACTTATTTGAATTTGTTTGTTAGGCTACAGATAGCCATCGCCCATCGACACCACCATTGGGCGTCGAACAACGGACGAAACTACAATCAATAGACGCGTCATTGCATAGGTCCTTCTAAGACTGAAGGACAAGCTAAAATCTGTGGCAGTGAATGAGCTCACAAATGAAGGTGTGAAGCCATCATTCAAAACACTGTATATGCTTATAAATTAACTTATTACTTTTTATAAATAAAGGCAAACATGTTTAGCAATCTAGGGGCAAAACTGGAACATTTGGAAAGTTAACAGTCGTCGGAAAGTCGAAAGTGTTATTGTGCAAGAATATTTATTAAGTTTTTAAGTTACAATATAGCAATGCCACTATAATGGTGGAAGTGTTTAAAGATTGTAGGTTGTGTGGTTTCACTTTACTTGCAAACAACCTATATGTCAGTTTGCATTGGGTCAAAGCTACTCGGGTGGAGATCCAAAAAGCAAAACTGCAGATTTGTTGTCTTCAGTTTGCAATGTTAAATCATGTACCACTCCACGTTTTGAAGTGGATATTATTGCACTCGCGCAACGCGGGAAGATGAATACGCTAGTTTCGTTTAAATTTGAACTTATGTAGTATTTGGTATGCACCTTTGACCATTTCCGAATAACTCATAGTCTTTTCAGGAATCATTTCTACGTGATTTTTTTCTCGTGTACTACCTGTTACAATAACAATAGGTTTGGCAGATAAAAATTAAACTGATTAATTGGATGAGAATAAAGATAGTCCCGTTTTACATGTCAATTACAGCAACAATGAAAATTATAGTAAGAGGAAAATCCATCGATTTCAAAAATAATGAGGGTTCAAGCACTTCTATCCCTAATTTGACTCTCTAATTATTTATCGTATCCTTTATTATTTATTTTATTATTTTTCCACTAGCGGTTTAAAATTACTTATCTTTCTCATTCACTACTCTTTATACAAATGGATCTGAGCGGAAATGTGTCACACCAAGTCGACGGCGGAAAAACGTGGCATGATACCCGAAAGGAAATCAAAGTCAAGATTAACACGAACATATTTACATAGAAAAGATCATTTCATTAGATGTCGAAAATGCATATCGTTAATACGAATTACATATCCAAATGTTATAAATCCCAAAATGAAGGTTTTTCAACTACATCCCAAACCCTTGGGAAATATTAGTAAAACCCCAAACAAAAGATCGACATCCCAAAACATGAATCCCCACCCTAGCCATGGTAACGTTGTCCACTTTAATTACCTTAAAGATACGTTTTAAAAAGACGTCAATATATACATATTGGCGAGTTCACATGCTTTAATTTCACATCACAGCACATTATAAAACCATGCATATAACAAAAATAAGAAATAAGTATGTCATGTAAAAGGAGTCGCGAATCCCAAGTGATGACAATGTCATATCCTAGGCCATAACCAAACCAAGACTACTCATTTGCCTCGCAAAGTTGTTTCTCAAAATCAACAACTTAATTTCAGAATATCATGCACCCCGTCATGTAAACACAGAACCGACGCAATCTGAATTGGAGTGGGCCTCGTCAGGCACCGACAGTACTATTCATGTATTCCTTCAGTTTCATTCACATTAAGTAATGGTTACAGTAAATTGTGAGGACCTACCCAAGTGGTTTCTCATTATCCATATGCCATTCTTATTACATTTCAAAATTCTATATGTTACAACAATTTTAAGAAACATATTTTCCCCCAAAAAAGTTTATTAAACTGTTAAAAAAAGGTTGTGAAACTCATCTCAACAAAGCACGTGTCTAATGAGAATAGCAAGCTAGTCAAGATGAAACAACTATAAGTGCTTTAGACATATAAGGCACTAGGTTTATAGTGCGTGTTTAACCGGCAAGTTATACACCCAAATGCCAACACCACTATTTATATATAATATCCTCGTTTAAATAAAATACAAATTCTACGTGACACCCACCTTATGTAAATGCTTTCAAAAGATACATTATTTAGTCAATATTTATTTTGATTGGTATATATTCCATTAGCTAAAATAATAGTATGTCCCATAAATTTGTTTTGTAGTTTTTCATTAGAGCAGTGTAATTTGATGTGACATATATGAACTTTTAAACCACAGTATTAATTTTACAGGTGTGTATGGTTCGATTTGGTATTCGAAATGCCTCTGGTTTGGTTAATGTTGGTTTTTGGTTTAGTACTTTGGTTTATCTATTTTTGTGTCTATTCCTATTTGTTTCTTTGTTGGTTTTCTATTTTCTATTATTCACAAGTAACTTTTTCATAACTGAGTTCAACATCATTAGCAAATTGCATGGTGGTAGAACTTTAGAAATCTATCTGTTTAATCTTGATAAAACTCTCGTTTCATCATAAATTAACCGCGAGTCAAACAATACTACGTAGATAGGTAAATTTATAGATTTGGTATTTTTATAGCGGTTTATGAGCATAGTGAAGTTGAATCAAGTAATACCCCAGTTGAATTTATACAAATTCAAGAAACCTCCTTTCAATCAATTATTTGTTCCAAAGTTTCTAGGTTTTGTTACTAAGGTTAGAGTGAGAGTAGTGGGGCTCCATTGGGGCGTTATTTTGTAAAATAAAGCCCCTCACACCGATACTGGGGGTTTATTTTTGAAAATCTTGTTCTGGCGTTACAAGTATAGCGCCGGATTATTAATCCCCCCTCCAATCATATGTTGCCACCTCATACTCTCTCTCTCTCTCTTTATTATTATTTTATTATTTTTTATAATTTTTTTTTGACTACTAATTAATATTTATTTTCAGCAAAATACGAAAATTACATCATAATTTAAAAGATAAAATAAAATATTAATAGGAGCTTTATAAATAAAGCCCCGATCACTACACCCCTTTTTCACTTTATTTCTCCATGCTGACTCAGTTGCTACGTGGATCAATCAGAAACAGTGGTTTTATAAATAAAGTCCCCCCACTACACATGGTTTTATCCAAATAAATCATGTCTTTTATGTCACTTTGTTTTTCCCTTTTTAGATGCAATCTTTATGTGTTTATGAGTCTAAAATGTCAAAATGTCACGAGTTGTTTCAAGGATTGCCATGCAGCAAGAAAAGGACCAACCATTCACCGTACGTATAATTGATATTCAATGGTTGTTTTGTTGCTTAGACTCAATACACATTTTGAATTATTTATATTTTATAAACAGATAAGTTAATTATTCTTGATCTGCAATGTTCACTTACGGTTATGGTTGTACATTTAAGCTAGCAGATATATAATAGTGCTACCAATAATTTATGGTTCTTACACATTGATCAGATGTCGCACTTCGGTCAAAAATAAGATTTATGAGTCCTAATTACCTCTAGCTATGTAGTAGTGGCACTAAGGGTGTCGAACCACGAAGAGTTTGTGGTCGGTGAATGTTGTCTAGTTGATTAGAAATTATTACCTATGAAGATGCTAGATTAATTATGAAGATGCCAATTATTCATTTAAGAGATTTTGATTGTTTTAGTAAAACTTGAAATTGAATTGCAATAGAAATAATAGATAAAAATTGGATTGTAGACAATTGATAATAAAAGATCACACCCGAGTTTCAACAAGTGAAATCTGCGGTTTCACAAATGGGCTAAACAATTCATATGCAATTGGTATTAACGGATTGAATGTTCAATAGGCTTAGGTATCAAGAATCATCAACATAAAAAATGGACAATAATATACTTCATTACACTAGAACCTACAATCCTAATTTCATGTCAAAGCATATAACTATATTCACTTCACTTGCAATTGGCACAAAAACAATTAACATAAGTGAATTTAACCCAAAATTAAAACATTCAATAAGATTGTTCAAACACACAATTACACAATTAGGAGTTTAAGAAATACCCAAATTGTTATGAACCCTAGGACTCCAAATGCGTACACCCGTGAATGATATAAGAAATTAGCCAAGTGCTATGTTAAAGATTGCGTCTTGCCACAGTTGAGAACCAGATTGCAAGTGCTATGTTAAAGATTGCGTCATTGTAAGAGAAGATCGTGGTTACTGAGCATCGAGCCATATCCGCAGAACTGCAGTTTTCCCTGTCAGAGCAGAGGATTGTCACACTAGAGCATCAGGTTGGATCTGTCATGGGGGGACTAGCAGTTTTTGCCAGTATCTTTTCTGGGTTTAACCCGTAGTCCTACGTGGGCTGGTTGTGCCCCCTAGTATGAAGTAGTATGTTAAGACTAACTTATTGATGGAGTTATAATATTCCCATCTCTTTTGAATCTTGTGTAAATAGTAAAATAACTAAAACTATGTCACATCATGATGGTTCTTTTGGCAACTCTTGAGGTTGCGGTTAATGCTATTATTAATAATAATAATATTACTAGTATTGTCATAATTGCTTACTTTTGCATGCATGATATGATATGATGATATGTTATCATACTTCCTTTTTATGTGATAGAAATAAACCTTGGCACCAAAAACTCGGCCTACACGTCAAAAACCCGAAGGAAGAAATCAAGAAGGCAACCAACCTATGAATACTGAGGCTATTGCACAACTAGTCGCTGAGCAGGTGGCTGCTGCTATAGCCCAACATGAAGCAAACAAAAGCAATGAAACAACTAATGGAAGCAACAATGAGAACACTGATGCTGTTAAAGGCTATACGTACAAGGCATTTATGGACTGCAAGCCTAAAAGCTTCAATGGTTCTGAGGGAGCTGTCGGTGTCATCCGATGGATAGAAAAGATGGAGTCCGTGTTGGATATCAGTAATTGTGCTGACAATAGCAAGGTAAAGTTTGCTACAAGCATGTTCCACGATGAAGCCTTGACTTGGTGGAACCTTCAAGTTCAGACTATGAGCCGGGAAGTTGCTTATCAATTAACTTGGGATGAGTTAAAGACCATGTTGTTGGACCAGTATTGTCCAAGGAACGAGCTTCAACAGCTCGAGCAGGAATTTTGGAACCTTACAATGGTTGGCGCCGAAATTGCTGCTTACACTACTCGTTTCCACGAGCTATCTTGTCTGCTTCCTTACATGGTAACCCCTGAATATAAGAGAATTGAACGGTACATCTGGGGTCTCACCCCTCACATTAGGGGTATGGTTACTTCCTCTAACCCTACCACGATTCAAAGTGCAGTAAATTTGGCCCATAGCCTTACTGACAACGCTGTTCGCACCGAAACCTTAGTCAAGAAAGGTAAAGGGAAAGGCAATCAGGTGACAAAAGGAAGTGGTCAGGAAAGAAATCGAGAAATTTTTCTGGAAAGAAACAAGAGACTGCACAGGTGTTTACTACAGTCGCTACTGAAAGGAAACCGTATTCAGGACCATTATCCAAATGTAACAAATGTGGTTTCCACCACAACAATTCTTGTGAAAGTTTTACTTGCACCATCTGCAAGAAACCAGGGCATACAGCTAAGAGATGCAGGAATGCAGGGACTACCTCCACCGCTACCAACCCAAGAACCTGTTTTGAATGTGGCTCCAATGATCATTTCAAGAAGATTGTCCTAAGTTAAAGAATTAGAATCAAAATGCCAACCAATCAAGGGGTCGAGCGTTTGTCATTGAGGCAGGAGATGCTCGCAGGGATCCTAGCATTGTCACTGGTACGTTCCTTGTAAATGATCAATATGCATCTATACTTTTTGATACTGGGCTGATAGAAGTTTCGTTTCGACTGACTTTAGACCTTTAATCGGCATAAAAGCTGATAAGTTGAATCATAACTACTCCATAGAACTAGCCAATGGTAAAATAATTGAAACCAATGAGATAATTCGAGGTTGCACGTTAAGTCTAGATAATTACCACTTCAATATAGATCTCTTACCTGTGGTACTCGGAAGCTTTGACATTGTTGTGGGAATGGATTGGTTATCCCATAACCGAGCTGAAATCATTTGCTATGAGAAAGTAGTTCGCATCCCACTTCCGAATGGAGAAGTACTCTCAATCGAAGGAGAAAAGAGCGGAACACAAATGAAGATTATATCATGTATGAAAGCACAGAAGTACTTAAGAAAGAAATACCAGGCAATCCTAGCCCATGTGGTAGAGCAAAAACCAGAAGAAAAGCGCATTGAAGAAATCCCGATAGTGCGCGATTATCCAGAAGTCTTTCCTGAAGACTTGCTTGGACTATCACCCCTGCGACAGGTTGAATTTCGGATTGATCTAGTGCCTGGAGCAGCACCCGTTCCAAAGTCACCTTATAGGTTAGCACCATCCGAAATGCAGGAATTATCCAATCAGTTGCAGGATTTGTTGGATAAGGGATTTATCAGACCTGGTTTCTCGCCTTGGGGAGCACCAGTTTTATTTGTCAAAAAGAAGGATGGATCCTTTCGCATATGCATCGATTATCGGGAATTGAACAAACTAACAATCAAGAATCGGTACCCACTTCCGAGGATTGCTGATTTGTTCGACCAATTACAAGGTTCTAGCTACTACTCAAAGATTGACTTACGGTCTGGATATCACCAACTCCGAATTCAAGAGGATGACATCCCAAAAACAGCGTTCAGGACTCGTTACGGTCACTACGAGTTCCTAGTCATGCCCTTTGGCTTAACGAATGCCCCAGCAGCATTCATGGACCTCATGAATAGGGTATGCAAACCTTATTTAGATAAGTTTGTGATTGTATTCATTGACGATATATTAATATATTCACCAACCAAAAAGGAGTATGAGCATCATCTAAGGTTAATTTTGGAATTACTCAAGAACGAGAAGTTATATGCTAAGTTCTCTAAATGTGAACTTTGGATCCGGGAAGTGCATTTCCTCGGACATGTCATAAATGAGAAAGGCATACATGTAGATCCGTCCAAGATAGAAGCGATCAAGGATTGGGAAGCACCAAAGACACCATCCGAAATACGGCAATTCTTGGGATTAGCTAGTTATTATCGGCGATTCATTGAAGGTTTTTCCAAGATAGCCCAACCTTTAACCATGCTGACTCAAAAGGACAAGAATTTTGATTGGGGCGATAAACAAGAATCTTCATTTCAATTGCTGAAACAGAAATTATGCAATGCTCCTATCCTATCCCTTCCCGAGGGAACTGACGATTTTGTGGTTTACTGTGATGCATCTCACCAAGGTCTCGGTTGTGTGTTAATGCAACGAGAAAGAGTTATAGCCTATGCATCACGACAACTCAAGACCCATGAGAAAAACTACACTACTCATGATTTGGAGTTAGGAGCGGTAGTTTTTGCATTAAAGATTTGGAGGCACTACCTTTATGGTACAAAATGCACTATTTTTACTGATCATAAAAGCCTCCAACACATCTTTAATCAAAAAGATCTAAACATGAGGCAACGTAGGTGGGTGGAGTTGCTAAATGATTACGATTGTGATATTCGTTACCATCCAGGTAAGGCAAACGTCGTGGCAGATGCTTTAAGTAGAAAAGATAAGGTCAGAACCTTACGTGTTCGTGCATTGGGAATGACCATTCATTCAAGCCTCTCCACTCAAATTCGTAATGCACAACAAGAAGCACTCAAGGAAGGAAATCTAGAAAATGAAGGTCTGCATGTAATGGTTAAAGAATTAGAAACTAAGCCTGATGGGGTAATGTATTTCATGAATCGAATTTGGGTACCAAACACCGGGAACTTACGTAAACTTGTTCTAGATGAAGCTCACAAATCCAGGTACTCTATTCACCCAGGTTCAGATAAAATGTACAAAGACCTCAAGGAGTTATATTGGTGGCCCAATATGAAAGGGGAAATTGCAACATATATCAGGAAGTGTTTAACTTGTTCTAAGGTTAAGGCAGAATACCAAAAACCATCTGGACTTTTGCAGCAACCAGAGATCCCGCAATGGAAATGGGAGCAAATTTCAATGGACTTTATAACAAAATTACCCCGAACATCTAGTGGCCACGACACTATTTGGGTAATTGTCGATCGCTTAACAAAGTCTGCTCACTTCTTGCCCATCAAGGAGTCTGACAGAATGGAAAAGTTAACCAAAATCTACTTGAAGGAAGTTGTTGCAAGGCATGGAATTCCAGTCTCAATTATCTCCGATAGAGACAGTCGTTTCACTTCAAGGTTTTGGCGATCATTACAGAAAGCTCTTGGTACTCGCTTAGATATGAGCACTGCATATCCCCCGCAAACCGATTGTCAAAGTGAAAGGACTATTCAAACCCTTGAAGATATGCTACGTGCCTGCGTGATTGATTTTGGTGGCAATTGGGATACTCATCTACCACTAGCCGAGTTTTTCTATAACAACAATTATCACACTAGCATTAAAGCAGCTCCATTTGAAGCCCTCTATGGAAGAAAGTGTCGCTCACCACTGTGTTTGGCAGAAGTTGGTGACAAACAATTGACAGGTCCAGAGATTATTTAGGAGACCACTGACAAGGTCTTCCAAATCAAAGACAGGTTAAAGGCGGCTAGAGATAGGCAGAAGAGTTATGCCGACAACCGAAGAAAAACCTTATAATTCCAAGTAGGAGACCATGTTCTATTAAAAGTCTGACCTTGGAAAGGAGTCATCAGATTTGGAAGTCGTGGTAAACTCAGCCCAAGATATATCGGCCCATTTGAAATTTTGGCAAGGATTGGTCCAGTTGCTTACAAGCTTAAACTTCCGCAAGAACTCAGCAACATCCATGACACATTTCACGTGTCGAACTTGAAAAAGTGTTTAGCGGATGAAACACTTATCATACCACCTGAAGAAATGCATATTGACGACAAGCTTCATTTCATTGAAGAACCTGTCGAGGTCACGGATTGGAAGGTGCAAAAGCTCAGGCGAAGCCGAATTAAATTAGTGAAGGTACGATGGAATTCAAAGCGCGGTCCTGAATATACTTGGGAACGCCAAGACCAGATGAAGAAAAGTACCCGTCACTGTTCAAAACACCCTCTACAACTGATGACACAAGACGAATTTCGGGACTAAATTCTTCTTAACAGGGGGATAATGTGACAACTAACGATTCAGGTCAATACCCGTTCAAACTCTAAAACATGAATTCATTGTCACTACACTTGATATATATGATTTTGGGCCATCACTAACGTAACAAAACCATACAAATAACGAGCGCAACCGTTGGAAATAATTTGAATCAGTAATTTTATAATATGTTGCGTGTATTTAGAGCGCGATATCATTTGCATATTCCTCATAGTTCATACACCTTATTTTACAAGAAAAGTTGCTCTTTTACTTAGTCGCAACCACACGCAAGTATATGTTTGTGTATATATATACACATATATTAAGCCGCATGCACGCGTAACGTTAGACGCATGCGACTTCCATAAAACAATCAATTATTTAATAAAGCTCAACAAATCCGAACTTAGGAAAAAAAATGCTATGTTGTACATGTGATTCTTATAACTTTCCATTTTTGTATGTCCTACATATTATTAGATGCCATATACATCACTTCATCATTTTCTTACATCTTAATACACTTATACGAATATTCATATTTATATTTAAACATTGTTTAAGTAGGCAATGTAAAAAAAAAGGCAATGTAAAGGAAAATAATACTACTACTAATAATAAATAAACTCTAATGTTCCCTAAACCAACACATGTCTTCATGATCGTATTTTTGAAGATACACCAAGATCTCCACATATTTAATCCTCACCATCCAAATACTAGATTAACTAAAGAAATCTAGATTTGATTCACACTTAGATTTTTTTATGGCAACCATTAAACCACATGTCAAAATAAATTATGATGGCAAGATATTCCAGCCATTATCTAACTAGTTTGTTTCAAATATAGCACAAAATCAAATATCTCCCTAATCACCTTAGTTAGATACTAACCATAACTAGAGACTATAAAAAACCCCACCCTTCATTCATCCTAATCACAACACATCAGCCCCCAAACTTCCATATCTCTACTCCCCACTTCACTCACAATGATTGATTAAAAACTCCCAAGAACACCAAGTTTAGGCCCACAAAGTTCACCAAATTCCCAGCCCCCACTCTCGACATAACATCCAACCCCATTTCAGCCTCTTTTCCATAAGTTTCACCACTATATCAAGCCATATCTTAGGTAAGATCATTCTTTCATGTAGATTTTTTTGATCACTCTCAAAACATCCACTAACTTGTTCCTTATCTCTCTCAAATCTATTCAAGAAGCAAGCACCATCCGTTCACCGAGCACCGAATCCGAAAACCTACACCATCACTTGTGATTTCAGGCATGAACCCCATTCAAATCCGCTTCATTAACATGTTCGGCTCGTTAATCATCTTCATCCTAGTGTTACTCTCAAAATAAAGATTCATGAGCTTACAAAACTATTAAGACTCTAAATCAGATCTAAAAATTTAGCTATAAAACATAATATATAATAAGATGTCTTATCATATGGCTAAATTTGTTATTTTTAATGCATGTCGTTTTTACTAAAATGCATGAGTTCCCTGAAAATAATCAAGTTACAAATAGATATAAGGTTTTAGACTGGTGCTGGCAGAATTTAAAACCCACTTCAAGAGGTCATAACTCGGTCATTTTACAACGTTTTTAATTAGTTCTTGAGCCCAAAATATAGTACTCGGAGTCATACATCTACCCACAAAATCTCGTAATTTTCCGGTATGATTTTAACCCTGAAAAACAGCTTGCAAACCTGGTTTTCAAAACTGTTAAAATGGGCAGAATGTCCGAACTATTTTTATACATCATAACTTCTTTATAAGATGATCAAATGGCATGAAATTCATGGAGAAAATAGTAATTCGAGTCTATCTTAGGGTCCATATGAGCTCATGTTCTAAGCATTGACTATATAAATGTCTTGACTTGTATTAGAAAACCTTATGTCATTAATAAGACTTGCATATATGTGTTGTTTGAATGGGACATAATTTAGTGATGTCACTATAAGTGTATTAACTTATCATTTTACAAAATATCAATGTAAAGTGCTGGTGGTATTAGATATAATTATTTGCACTTATATATTTACAATCAAGAGTTCATAGTAAAATAAATGTTTTCATAAGAACGTACAAATCACCAACAATTTATTAAACCAAACGTTTTGGAATCAAAATACATGTTAGTAAATATTTGGATGAAACATGATTACATGACCAACATTATAGTTGAAATCATATCACTAGACCTTGAGTTATTCGTACATATTTCCAGGACACACGTCAGCCGGAATCTTCAACTAGACTTTATTACTCATAATTATTACCTCAGGTGAGTTTCACGGCCCCTTTTACCTATTTCTTTGGGGAAAAGCATGCTAGTAAAACAAATACATTTTGAGCCGGATTCAGTTGAATTACATGAGTTAGTCAAGTATCACGTTCTAAAATCCCCTATACTATGACCATTAACTTTAGGTTAAGCCATGGTGTATATGAATAGATCTATTTGGGTTGACACCATGTAACACCCCGACCGATGGCGGAATCATCGAGGTGCCACGTAGTGACGATTGTTCAAAAGCTCATGGACTAAAAGTGTAAATATTGATACATTGATTAAATAGTTTATTACATTGAATTGAAATACAACGATTCTAAATGCTAAATAACTAATATACAATGAATCCAAAATCTAAATATGAATCTGAAGGCTTAAAGAATGAATCTCAAAACAACCTGAAACATGTACGAAAATAATTTGGTCAATACAAAAATGTATTGGTGAGCATACCCTGTTTGAATACATATAGAAGAAAACGTGTTTAGCAATTCATGTGTTGTATACTGTTTGCAAATATGTAATAAGTAGTATCAGTCAAAACCAAGCCTTGATGAAAAATGACTAACACATGAATAACCAACTGAATAATGAATTAACAAGACAATGACCAAGATTCTCTCAACAGAGTCTCAAGGGGGTATACCATAGTACTATTCATTGAAATGCTAGGCCGCAGAACGGTTAATGATTATGACTAAGCATACACACAAATTCACATAAAGCAAACACACATGAGAATTGCATTAAGTATATGAATAACATTTGATAATAATGTACATGAGTAGCCCCAAAATAGTAAAACATGAAAAAGGGGAAAGATATACTCACTTTGATTGTGATGATGAACTTGTAAGAAGTCAACAAGAATCACTGAATGATGCTTGAATCTTAAAATGTGTAGATCAACTTGACAAAAATTCTAATGTCGCATTCGGAATTTGAGACAACCTAAGGATAATTTTATTCGAGATTAATTTCTCTATAGGATTTGTTGACCCGATGATTGCCCGGCAACGAAGACCTTTATGAATTTTAAGTATATACCTCAGCCAACAATCTAACTTAAAATTTTATTTATACAATTTGTGTAACTATATTAACATAATACTAGTATCTTTATTTTATTCTAAGAAACAGAAAAGTAGTTCAAACTATTGAAGATAGGACCATATTGAATTCATGTTCGTAAACCAAAAAGATTGCCGCTTATGTGTTTCATATCAACATGTATTTATCTTAATGTTTTAAAACAGAAAAACAAAGATAAAAGTTTAAACTACCAAGATAGTCATAGATAGTTCGTTTATTGCTTTATAAGGTTTTTTTTATAATATAAGACTACAAAGTGAAAGAAATATAATTCCAACGAGTATGATATATTTTATAAAAAATAACCATTTTCATTATGCGGTGGCAAACGATGTCGAGAAACAATATGAGAAATTAGAAATTAAAATAATCGTTATAGCATAACAATCTAAAAAAACTATAGCATAACAATCTAAAAAAACTAACTTTGTTGATGCTAGTCCGGATATTCATTTGTGTGCGGTTCTAGCCGAGTAAACCAATAAACAAAAGCTAAATCGAACTTATCAGTGCCATTAAACAAGGTTTTAGTTGCCGGGACAAATCGAGATTACAAAATTGTATTCGAACAAGAAGCAACGAGGGGAACATTACCTAAATAGATGAAACGAAGCAAGTCAGAGAGCCAGGCACGAGCTATGATACTCGAACGCAATAACCATGGCCAACCGGTAAACGAGTGATGCAGTGGTGGTAAAGGCGGTCTGCGAGTGGCGTTTGTTGGGTTTGGGACCGGAACAGTGGTGATGGTAAGTAGTTAATGTCCTTGGCGAGGATTGCTACCGACGATGGTGACTCTCGAATTTTTGATCGGTTGGAAGGAGATTTAATTATGGGATCCATTTGTTTATATCGCGGTTACACTAATCGGTTACAAAATAAATGTTGTTGATTAAGCAATAAATTTTTGTAGCGTTTCATGCATTCATGGAAAGGTCGGAGAAACGGCAAATATAACGCCGGGGAGGATGTAGTGCATTTAATGTCTGTCTAATTTTTCTATTTATCTTTTTTTTTTAGTCAACAACGTCACCTTTCATCTTAATTGTTTTGTCCTTTTCTTTTGTCACCTTTCATCTTAATTGGTTAGCTTGGGATAAAGTGATTGCGCCGTTAAAATATGGTGGGGTGGGATTAGGTTCACTTAAAGATGCGAACGTGAGTCTCTTGGCGAAATGGTGGTACAGGTTTAAAGTGGATCAGACGTCTCTCTGGCGAAAGGTCGTGTGGTCTATTCACGCTAATGCAAGGGATTGGAATTATATCCCCGCGAAACTGTCTATTGGAGGAGTGTGGAAACAGATTGCGGCGATTCCGACTATGCTAGAAACTGTCGATAATGGTCCATTGGGTTTTGTTAAAGGAAAGCTTGGTTCTGGGAACTTAATACTGTTTTGGTATGATTCTTGGATTGTTGATGAGCCCCTAAAGAACAGATTTCCGCTGCTGTTTGCGTTAGAAAGGAACAAAGGATGCTTTGTGGCTGATCGCGTTTCTACTCCATCTGACCAAGATCCGGGTTTTCATTGGGATTGGCGGCGGAATTTAGCTGCAGCAGCCGAGTTGCAGCAGCTTGCAGACCTGTGTTTTTTGCTGGAAGATGTTAGGCTGTCTTCGGCGCAGGACAGTTGGGCTTGGTCGGTTGGCGAGGAAGCTGTTTTTTCTGTTCGAGCAGTCAAGAATTGGGTATTCACGGCTACAAATTCCCTTCCAGTTACGTCCTTCCAGTGGTGTAACTGGGTCCCAAAGAAAGTGGCGATTGTCGCTTGGCGAAGTTTTCTTGATCGTCTGCCAACCTTGGATGCCTTGAATCGCCGGAATATTCAGGTGGAGTCCCTAACTTGTAAGGCTTGTCTTCTTAATACCGAATCGGTGGATCACCTCTTTACAGGGTGTCCGGCTTTTAACGACGTCTGGCAGCTCGTATTTGATTGGTGTAATGTCCCGAGTTTGTTCGCCTTTCATGTTAGGGATATTTTGTCCTACCATTTGACCGCTAAGCAGGGTGCTCGGCCTAGGAAGGCGTTTTACGCGGTGATTTTGACGACGGTTTGGAGTATTTGGCGGGCACGCAATGACTTAATGTTTAATCAAAAGGAAATTTCGGTTCGAAAGATATTTGATGAGGTCAAGATCATGAGTTTCTTGTGGGTTACTAATCGTGCAAGAATGACGGATATGCCATGGGATGCTTGGTGTCGCTTTGAAGTACATCGTATGGGATAATTTTTCTTTTTTTGTTCGGCTGTAGAGTTTTCGGATTGTTGTTTGTATATTTCGGTCTCGTTTGCTAGTTTCTTGCTAGCGCGTTATTGAATAAAAGTTGTTTGGCCGTTCAAAAAAAAAAAAAAAAACTAGTATTATTAATTTAGTAAGTAAATCTATACTATATTATAATGCATGAGCCAGGGACTTCTTAAAACTTAAGTAATACAAGTATAATTGCTTAAGGTACAACACTTAATGCACATGGTAAAGATTTTTTAGGGGTAAATATGTCTTTAGTGTATCTAACAACCTAAGCTAAAAAAATTGCTTCTAGAAGCAAAGATTACAAGAGGTTAACCAGTTCGTTCCATAGGTTTCTATTATAACGCCATCATACGCGGAAGAGGAATAACATCTCAGAAGAGGACGATCAAGATCGACAGCAAATCTTCAAGAAATTAGCAACATTAAGGTACATTCTAACTTCTAATTGCAATGGCATTAAGGTATGATCTGATTGCGTCATTCAATTAGAGCATAAATCTTGTTATTGTCGTTGTATGCATGTTTTTGCCGTCAATTTCATCTTCTTTGGCATCAATTACATATACATGTAGGTTAAAGAAAAACCTCAGATGATTGAAATAAAGATAGTAGCGAGGGTTTCTCGGAGAGAGGAATTACAGAGAGAGAAAGATATCATCAGTGATGAAAGGGGCCATGGCCTCCGGCTTCAGAGTACACGTCTCAGCTCTTTTGTTTAATGAGTTTCTGCATCTCTTTCCTTTGATTAGTTGATTGATCCATGGTTACGGTAGAAAGTCATGTATATGGTTTTAATTACCTTCATATGTTTCGAGTTTATCTTTACCTTCCATTCCCTTATTTTTCATCCTTTTTGATCTTTTGCTACTTTAGAGACTAGCCATTTCTTTTTAACAGTTTATAGACTTATAGGATGTCTTTGAGGGTAAATCCAGTGAGCCTGTTAAAAAAATGAGGCATTCATGGACAAAGCAAAAGGTTATGCAGATGTCTTTGTTAGTGTGAAAGATAGAAAATTAGTGTTTGAACAAGTATCTTTGTCCTTTTTCATGATTTTTTAATTGTCTATTAAGTTTATTACTATTAGAATAGTTTTAGTTATTTGGTACATTTGAAGACCAAAATTTATTAATATAAGTGATAATTTTGTTTTAGGTTGGACTTGGACTTATGGTATTGCAACAATTTGGATGTGTCAAGGCTATTGCATTTTGTGCTAATTCTATCTTATTTATGCTGGTAATGGTCCCACTTTTTAGATTAAGGATTTAAGTCTAAATTTGATGGGACCATTCATTTATGAGAGTCTCGAGAGAGAGATAAGGAAGTCAGCGGCAGGAGGTTTTATGGTGATCCTCTCGTGCGGCGATGCATCTAAGGTTTTAAATTGAAGTACATGTGGAGTGAGTAACCGCCAGGTTCGACACTTTCTCGATTACATTTGTTTTTTTGGGCTTATTGCGGGTTAAATATATTATATAGAGGGGAAGGGGGTATGGATGTAGAAATTGTATTCTTGATCGTTGTTGGAATTAGGTATGATAATGTTTAAGTCTTCGTTGTTTATGTTGACTGTTGGTTATTTATTTGTCGTCTTTTACCTTATAAAAGGTCGTGCTTTTAGTGCTAATTCAATACAATGATATCATTGCAGTGGATTGTCTTACTTGTATTTTGAAATGGTTTATTTTTTATTTTGGTTTCAGTTTTTTCAGAAAAGATGCCTTAGAATGTCTGCTTCCACAAGTGATTCACTTCTGCAATTGGAAATAACATATTATCACTTCTTCATGGATTACAGGTATTCTTTTTGGATCACTTCTTTATGATTCACTTCTGCAAGTGGAAACAACATATGCAAGTGCCGGATATATATGGTTTTATTTATGTATGTAGCTGGTGTCTCTAGCTAATATTCTCTGGCTCGATAATTTGAGAAATTCGACCCTCTTTAATCTCAACACTCAAACTATGCACATTACGTGATGTTGAATTTTCATTTTTTATGCGCTTTTTTGTAAAACATCATCTCCCAATTTGGGATGTTTGTAGAACTAGACATTCAGTTCACTAGGCTAAAGCGACAAAATTAACTACAAAAAGCCAAACTGTGCACTCCATTGACTTTTTATACTAAAATAAAAGCATTTACTTGCTAGAAAATTATATGAGACTAAATATATTGCACAACAAGGTAACCTCAATGAAAAGATGGAGCTATACTAATTAAATGGCCCACTTCAATTACTTTTTCTCCAGTAAATAGACTTGTTGTCTATGCCAAACAATACTGAATTTTATATTAGTTCAATGACGTCTATTTCTGTTAAGCAGCATGGTAAGTTGGTAACCTTTTAGTGTAATAGATAACGACCAATAAGAACATTAATTTGTCACATATTGTAAGCTATGGCTGCAAATACTAGATTTCAGTCGCCTTCAGCCAATTCTTCTGAGCCAGCTTTGTTTTGACCTTATTCAAAGGGAAAAGGGGGGGAATGTGGGCCTCAATCTGGATAGGTCTGGTAGTTTTGAGAGGGTGCAAAGACTCGGATGTTTAGTTTAGGGTTTGTTGTAACACGAAAGGGGGACTGGGGAAGTACCACATCAGTAGCAACACGTAGTTTACCACCATTGTCTCAATGTCCCTTGAGCCAATTCAGATGGGTGAGCGGAAAAGTGATTGGTCAGTTTCATTAAAAAGGGTTACGGGTCTTATTGCAAGAAGCACAAATTAAGATAATTCTACTGGGAACTAAGCATTTTTTAAGATTAGAATCTAAAGTTATTAGTGAGTGAATTTTTTTTACTAAAACATCTTTGATTTTCAGAATGCAGGCTCTGCTTGGGAAGAATTGAAGCATATTAGACAAGTGTTGAATTAATAGTTATTTATCGAAAGCTCAAAAAGACTCTAAAATGAAATAACCAATGAACTTTGTCAGGTAAAAATTATTTTTAAAATTCGACATATCAGGTTAATAACCAATGAACTGTGTCATTTTAGGTTTTTTAGATGATAAGCATTTTCTTGGTATCTTCATATAGCATCTTGAGATTTAACTATATCAAACTAATTATTATTGGTGGATCCAAAGTTACGATTTTACCTTTTGTATCAAAGGAGCTTTTTTTTCTTCATCAAAGTGGTTATTCTTGGTGGAACAAAATAATTGTTTTTCACTTTGTGTGAAAGAAGCTCCTCCTTAGTAATTGGATTATTTGCTTCTGCATTTAAACATAAACCATTGTTTTAGTGTTGAATAAGTAGTTTCAGATTGCTTAAATCAAACTCTAATTATTTTTTGTTAATTTAAATTTATAAGGTATCCCTTAGTGTGAAAGAAATCGGACAAATGAAACAAGAAATGTAATGATACGTGCTTTCATGTTACATTTTTTAAGAGAAAGAAGGTATGCTACTTATATTTAGGGTTGACTTTACAAGTTTTAAGGGTTAGTGAAACACCTATGGTATCAAGATTCACCATTTTATCCTGTAGTTAAGCGGCATATTAAATCTCAGACACGTTCCGGTAGAGGTGGTAGTTTCAACCTTTGGTAGTTATGATTCTTTTTGACACGCACTAAACAAAATGGTTCATTCGCAAGTATATGTTTTACATTATTCCATCAAACATACTATTAGCTTATTTTGTGATTTTTACATGATTCTGCTTTATTGAACATACCTCTGCCATGCTCCATAAAGTCATAAAGGAAGACTAACAATGATCATATGATTTTATAATGCTACATTCCCCTAAACGTATTATATGAACATTTATACCCTAAGTTTAGAAGGAATGTCTATTTTTTGGAAGTTTTTGAGATTTATGTTTGCTATTTTCAATCAACCTGAGGAAGGAAATAGATGTTCCTATGCTTATATATCGATAGTTGATCTTCACTCGAACCTTTTGTTCTAAGCAGGTGTGTGATTGTCAAGTGAGACAGAAGAGGGGAGAAATCAACTTGCCATGCAAGCGTGTTTATCATACTCATCTAGGCTTAAAATGGTTCACCATCGTCAAGGTAATTCACTCTTCATCAAGACCTTGATTTTAAAAAAGTGTGCCTGAGGCGTGGGACAATCTGGAAATGCCTTAGGTCCTTGAGGTGGATCCCCATGCGCATCCTGTATTTAGAGCATCACTTGGCGTTGTGAAGCTCTTGCCATACGCCACAACTTTGGGGACCTACACTCCTTGGAGCATCGCGTTCTTTCTAAAACAAAGATCTAAACCCAACGTAGCTCTGGTTTGACGCTTCCTTATCATACTATTTGTATACTTTCTTATATCACAGACATGCCTTGTTTGCAACATGGAAATGCTCGGGGTGGAATCAAGGCAACAATAAACTCAGATTAATACATCTTTTTTTTTTTCTCAATTGGGATTCTCATATACACAAGTAGCAAAGTTTGTTTTAGGATATGTCATTATGTTTATAAAGGTCCTTTTTATTTTCGTATAAGGTATGGAATAGATCCTATTTTTTTATGCAAGTATGAGTTAGATTTGATCATTCTTGATGTGGAATAATTGATTCCATAGAGCAAAATATATCTAAAGCGGTTTCGGTTTCTTTAATTAACAAATATTTTTTATTTCATCACACAAAAGGTTTTTTTTTTTTCAAGTAGGAAGTATTGGAGGCGTAATTCCCAATAAAAATACACACGTATGTATCCAAATACTCCATGATGTTTCTTACATGGTTCATGTGGAGTTGTGGACGAGACTTTCATATCTACTGGTGAAACCAGACATTTGTTTAAGTCAAATAAATTCAGGAAATTTTGATTGTCAACAAATTTGAAGTTGTAAGGTTTTGTATGTGTTCTTGTGGTTCAGTGATTTTCATGTTGGTATTTAGGTTCCAAATTTTGTATGTTTGTTAGTATGTAATTGAGCTCCTTAAGGCATAGGTAGACTAAACCGATGCCACGAATAAGAAAGCAAATAAAAGTATTATACAATATATCTCATATGAGAGGATTTGTAAAATAACATAAATGAATACCGCATTTTAAATTGTCGCCGCCGCTGCATCACGCGGGTTTTCTACTAGTACCAATAATTGATCGATTATACAACGGATTAAAAAAACTTAATCTAATATAATAAATCGATTCATTATTATTCTAGTGGTTTGAATTTTCTCAACACACATTAAGGTATGGTTTATGCGATTCTAATAATAATGGATTGTTGACACTTTATGTTCCTAAAGTTGTAATTAAATCATTGGAAAAAAATCGTGAATGTTACACACCACCTTTCATGGTTGGTCGCACCAACTAGTCTACAGGGACAATGATTGCGTATTATCCAGTTTCATCTCAATGTTTTGTGATAGAACATTGGAGGGGTTATCATTTAGTATTCAGTTAAGTTTTGGTCGTAGGCTCATGGTAATTACAATATACATATTTATGTTGGCCTTAATTGGCAACATTGACACATTGGCTCGAGAGAATGCAAAATAATATTTTTTTAAAAGAAAAACCTGTGAACTCACCGACTTTATGTTGACCATTTTAAGCATGTTTTTCAGGAAATTAAGTTCAAGATTCAAGAATCACTTGGAATGCACCTTAGGACTGAAGCTTCTAGTCATTTGGTCTTTACTACGTTTAGAGTCGAAATATTGAACTCTTATAAAATAAATGTAATAAATAAAAACAAGTTGTTGTGATTTTTATGTAAAGTATGTTATTATTACTTACAACGTGCCATTTGCTCTATTCATATGATACGAATC
This sequence comes from Ambrosia x helenae, assembly GCA_030844895.1. Taxonomy (NCBI): domain Eukaryota; kingdom Viridiplantae; phylum Streptophyta; class Magnoliopsida; order Asterales; family Asteraceae; genus Ambrosia; species Ambrosia x helenae. The sequence continues at coordinate 35,488 of JAUTDX010003497.1, forward strand.
ACCATGAACGTTGCATCCCGTGTTTCCGCCTAGGCGGGGTGCGACAATCCCCAACAAAGATTCAATCAATTATTCGAAGATGGCAAACAATGAATCTGTGAAAGATATGACGAAGAACTTCACGAAATTGGACAAGTTTTCTGGGCAGGATTTCCGACACTGGTAAAAGAAGATGCACTTCTATCTCACGAGTCTGAAAGTTGTGTATGTTCTGAGCACTCCTTGTCTCGAGATTGTTGAAAATGAAACTCTGGAACAAACCAGAACACATTTAAAATGGGAAAACGCAGACTACATCTGCTATGGTAATATTCTTAACGGTTTGTTTGATTCTTTATTTGTTGTTTATCAAAACATAGAGTCTGCAAAACAATTACGGGATACCCTTGAAGCCAAATACATGGCAGAAGATGCGTCTAGTAAGAAATTTCTGGTTGGTAATTTTATTAACTATAAAATGGTAGACACTAGGCCTGTCATGGAACAGTATCATGAATTGCAATGAATACTAGGGTAGTTTGCACAATATGGTATGAAGATGGATGAATCTATTTCTGTCTCTAGTATTATTGATAAATTGCCTCCCTCTTGGAAAGATTTTAAAAACAATATGAAACATAAGAAAGAGGAATTGAATCTGGTTGAATTGGGATGTCATTTCCAAATTGAACAATCCATACGTGATATGGAAAAGGGTTCTGTTGTTGGTACTAAAACCATGGCTAGTTGTTCTTCTGTGAACATGGTGGAGGAGGGTGAATCCTCCAAGGCTTGGAAAGGGAAAGGAAAGTTTGAAGGGAACAACAATAAGGGTTCTGATAAGAAGCATAAAAGGGTTCGTTAGAAGTTTAATAAACCTGGACACTTCAAGAAAGACTGCAGGTCTGGTAAGAGTGGAGGAAAAGGCAAAAACATGGCTGGTACAAGTGGATCCAAGGATCCCGGAAAGCAATCAGGTTCGTTTTTGGTACCATGTGATCATCATATTGAGAATTATTATGTATCAATAATCTCTGAAGCATTTTATGTGCAGGATGATGATATTTCATGGTGGATGGATTCGGGAGCAACATGTCATGTTTGCAAAAATCTTCAATGGTTCAAGGATTTCAAGCCAACTGAAGATGGATCTTTGCTAAAGATGGGCAATGTTGCTACTGAACCAACTAAAGGAATATGATATGTTCTTTTTGTCTTTACTTCTAGAAACTCTTTACTACTAAATAATGTTCTATATGTACCTGGGATTTGTAAGAACTTAGTATCTGGTATTGTATTGAATAATTGTGGTTACAAGCAAGTCTTGGAAAGTGACAAGTATGTCTTGTCAAGACATGGAACCTTTATTGGATTTGGTTATTTGAATGGCATGTTTAAGTTGAATTTGGATGTCCCTTTTGTTAATAATTCTGTTTGTATGGCTTCTACTAGTTCTAGCGATGATTTTAGTAAATCAGAATTATGGCATGCTAGATTAGGTCATGTTAATTATCGCAAAATGAAAGATATGTCTAAAATGAGTCTTATACCAGCTTTGACATACAAGAACGTAATGATTGTCATACTTGCAAATTGACTAAAATTACAAGAAAACCATTTAAAGATGTCAAAAGAAATTCTAATGTATTAGAATTGATTCATTCTGATTTATGTGACATTCATAGTACTCCTTCTCTAGGAAATAAGAAGTATGTTGTTACTTTTATTGATGATACAACTAGATTTTGTTATGTTTATCTATTGCATTCAAAGGATGAAGCTCTTGATGAATTTAAAGTTTATAAACAAGAGGTTGAGCTTCATAGAAGTGATTTGATTAAAAACCTCCGTACAGATAGAGGTGGAGAGTATTATGATCCAGTGTATTTTCAGTCTACTGGTATAATACATCAAACCACTGCTCCTTATACACCATAGTAATATGGTGTGGCTGAAAGGAAGAATAGGTCATTGAAAGAAACGGTTAATTCCATGTTGTCCTATTCTGGTTTAAGTGATGTATTTTGGGGTGAGGCTATGTTAACAGCCTGTTACTTATTGAACCGAGCACCTAATAAAAGGTCTAAGGTGACCCCATATGAACTTTGGTACAAAAAGGTACCCGATTTGAGGTATCTCAAAGTCTGGGGATGTAGAGCTGTTGTGAGGCATACTGAACCCAAAATGAGTACCATTGGTGAAAGAGGCATAGATTGCATATTTATTGGATATCCTAAACATTCCACTGTTTATAGGTTCTATGTCATAGAACCAAATGATTATGTATCTGTTCACTCTGTCATTGAGTCAAGAGATGCTAATTTTGGGAATGAGGATAGATTTTCTTCTGTTCCTCGATTGAAGGATATGCCTCAGTGTCCTAAAATTATGAACAGACAATTGCTTGTGGTAACAATTCGAGTAATTATGATGATGTACCTTCTACTAGTATTGAGCCTAGAAAAAGTACTAGAGTTAGAAAACCAAAGTCTTTTGGTGCTGACTTTCATCTTTATTTAGTATAAGGAACCAGAAATGGTGTTGAACAGCAGTATCAATATTGTTTTAATGTTGATGAGGATCCTAAGACATTCAATGATGCTATGTCTTCTAGGGATGCTGCATTTGGAAAGAAGTAATCCAAGATGAGATTGACTCTATAATGCACAATAATACTTGGAAATTGGTTGATTTACCACCTGGGTGTAAACCTTTGGGTAGTAAATGGATCTTCAAAAGGAAGATGAAGGTGGATGGTAGCATAGACAAATATAACGCCAGATTGGCCATCTAAGGCTTTAGGCAAAAAGGAAGGTATTGACTACTTTGATACCTATGCTCCTGTTGCTAGGATAACCACCATTAAATTATTGTTGGCACTTGCAGCTATACATAATCTTGTAATTCACCAAATGGATATTAAAACTGCCTTTTTGAATGGTGAATTGGATGAAAAGATTTACATGAAACAACCTGAAGGTTTTGTCATGCCTGGAAATGAACAAAAGGTTTGTAAATTAGTAAAATCTCTTTATGTCCTGAAACAAGCCCCTAAGCAGTGACATCAGAAGTTTGATGATGTGGTGTTGTCTAATGGTTTTGCATTAAGCCAAGCAGACAAGTGTGTTTATAGCAAATTTGATACTTCTGGAAAAGGAGTAATTATTTTCTTATATGTTGATGACATGTCAATTTTTGGTACTAACCAAAATGAAGTTGATAAAACTAAGAAATTCCTATCATCTAAGTTTGATATGAAAGACATGGGGGAGGCAGACGTGATTCTTGGTATTAAGATCATACGTGGAGAACATGGCATTTCTATCTCTCAATCACATTATATTTAGAAGATGATGGAAAAGTTTAATCACAAAAATAGTTCTCCAATGGGTACTCCTATGGATCATACTGTAAAACTCGTGCCTAATAAAGGAGTTGCTGTGAATCAACTTGAATATTCAAAGGCTATTGGATCTCTCATGTATGCAATGATTAGTACTAGACCTGATATAGCCTTTGCTGTTGGAAAACTGAGTAGATATACTCACAATCCAAGTTTGATTCATTGGTAAGCGATAAATCGAGTATTTGGGTACTTGAAAGGAACCATGAATTTTGGTTTGACTTATACTGGATTTCCTTCTGTCCTTGAGGGTTATTCAGATGCAAGTTGGATTACTAATTTGGAAAATCATTCTTCCACAAGTGGTTGGGTATTCCTTCTTGGAGGTGGTGCTATATGGTGGGCATCAAAGAAACAAACTTCCATCAATAATTCAACAATGGAAGTTGAGTTTGTGGCATTAGCAGCAGCTAGTAAAGAGGCTGAATGGCTAAGAAATTTGATTTATGAAATTCCATTGTGGCCAAAACTGATATCACCATTATCTATCAGATGTGATAGTGAATCTACCTCGGCTAAGGCATATAGTCAAGTGTATAATGGAAAGTCTAGACACTTATGTGTTAAGCACAACATGATACATGAACTTATCACGAATGGTGTGATATCTGTGGTGTTTGTGAGAACTCAAAACAGTTTAGCCTATCATTTAACCAAAGGGTTAAGTAGAGATCTCGTGAAAAAGTCGGCTATAGGGATGGGATTAAAGTCCACTAGAAATCTCTGATGTTAAGATACCCGATTCCCATCTAGTACAACGCTAGATGCAGAATTCAACGCAGAAAGCTTAATATGTAGAGATTGGAACACATTAGAAGATTCATCCCAAGGTATGTGTTTAGACCTGCAAGTTAAGGAGGTTGAATGTATATATTCTTAATAGCACTTTTGACAAATTGCATTGCAAGTGCAAGAATAAAAGAGCTACCTATGTAAGTATGAAGTTTAGCCGTTTCAAGAAGTTGGGACTTAGCTTTGATATGCTTATGAAGGATAAGGACATAGGCTAGTAAAACATTATGTCAAGATAGAACTACTATGTATGTAAAATTTTGTGTACATTATCTTTGTGTATTCAAGATGAGTTCCCAGGGTTCAATCCTAAGTGACACCCTAGTATTCGAATATTCAAAATGTGTAATGTACTAATGTGAAATTCAATCGTCACGACTTTTCATTTAACCAAAAGTTTGAATGTTTGAGATTACTTGTTTTAGTTAATCAAGGTTTACACTAAAATAGGAGGGGATTGTTGGATATTTTAGTGTAATTGGATTGACTGTTTAACAGTATATTCATAATAAGACATCATATAGGTATGGTGGTGCGGAGTGCACGCCTATTTGAATTTATTATGAACTTAGGGGCGAAGCCCCTAAGGGACAGGGGTCCAGGGGCAGCGCCCTTGGGAGCAGGGTCCAAGGGGCAAAGCCCCTGGCTGGGGTAAAAATGTCTCAGAAAATTAATTTTTGGAAATAGAGGGACTAAAGCAATTTTGAAACCCTTGAAAACTGCCTAAAAGGCAGTTAATGGGTCATTTGATTAATTATCTGGAATTCATTATCTTCTTGGTCAAAATTCTCCGGTTCTTCTCTCAAACATACACTTACAGAAAATTCTCAATCTCTGATTGTATCCGATTGAATATTCGATTGAACCGTCGAATTGATTCAATCTGAAAGCGATTACATGCCTTCAGAGATCTCAATTATCCAGTTATTTGTTTGTTATTCCTGAAAATCCCCAACACTTTTTTTGAAATAAAATAACTTTTGTTTGCATAAGAGCTTAACACATTATTACAATATATTAAAAGAGGAAGTGATTTGAACAGTAAATTGTGTAAATGACATTTTGGTAATTAAGATGTAAAGCATGGTTAAACATTTCACCAATTTGGTTATTTTATATGTGTCATTTTTAAAGCTTATCTATTTCATGTTCGATTACAGGTGTTGTTCACATACACATCATCGATTACAGGTGTTGTTCACATACACATCATCATCATCCAGATTACAGGTGTTGTTCATAGAGTGTTGACACCGCATCTGCAAATTGTTGCTGAGTAATGGAGAGGGAAGCAGAGGGATTTTATATATATCATTATTCCAAATGCACAGCGTACTCATTTTCACAAACCCTACATTAAATCCAGAAATCCAGGCATAACATAATAGCATTTGAGACAAAACAGGTGAAACTTTCAACAGCAGACGACCTCTGTTCTAAAGGAGGCGAGAGATAAGCGAAAGGGTCGAGTCGTTCCACGATGAACGCTTCGGCCGCAACCCTCGACAACCTTGACACACTGGATTCGATAACGTACAGGTGATGGCGACGGTGACACACGACCGCCGGGTTTCTAAGCTTCCGGTGAGTTCACTTTTTATTGGCGCATGTTCTTTTTTTGCGGGGTTTGACCAGAAAATGATTTTACAGAGAGAGGTGGCGCCAATGAGGTTGACGGTGAACAAAAGGGTGTAGGTCTTTGTAGTGGTGACCGTGGAGATGTGGCGGTTTCGGCTAGGTGGCTGTGCAGTGATGACGGTGGCGGTATGGTGGTGGTGGAGACTTGGTGGTTGTGTACATTTGAAAACAGGTTTGAACTAAAAAAAATCTAGAAACGAGTTAGTTGCAGTGATGGAGAAGGTGGTACGGGTGGCGGTGAAGCCGGAGAGGAGCTGTGATGGCTGATGGCTGATGGCTAATTGGCAATTGGGTTTGGTTGGATAAGTTACTAACATTAATGATGGATTGATTGCTTTATGCTACTGCATTTTCAGGAGAGTAATAAGACAAGAGAAAGGAACCAATTATGGCAGTGAAGAAGCTCAGAGGATTAGGGTGCGTATGTGAAAAAGCATATTGTGATTTGTTTCTTGATAAGAGGGAATTAAAGTAGAGGCTTATAGAAATTATGTATTATAGTTTAACAAAAATTTGAGATCCGTTGATATTGAAAGGTGGTCATAGACAAGAGTACCTATCTCGACACCATCTCCTATTCTCTATCAAAACACTCCTTTTAATTTACAAACTCACCTCTTTTGCTTAATACTGCAAATATATCATTTTGACAAAAAAATAAATAAATAAGCATGTCTTTTGCATATGTTTATTTAGTATTAGTATTGTATGGTGTTTATATAAATATTATATAATTATAATGTGACATATCTGTATATAGAATCAATGATGTTTTTAAACCTATGATATAAATGTCTTTTAACCGTATTAAATTTCTGTATGATTTTGATTTAGATCCTATGATCAGGGGCGAAGCTTGGTCTGCCAATCGGGAGGGGCCGGACTTCAATTTTTTTTCGATCGGTAGTGGCAAATCGGCCGGAGCCGGACTAAATTTACCTACAAAAATCGCAAATTTACACTATTTCGCCAAAAACAGTAGGGGCCAAGGCCACCCCTAGCCCTCACTATGCTTCGTCCTTGGTTTTGATCGGTTGTTATAACAAGTGTTCTTTCAGAACGTCAGCTCGAAGTTGGTAAAACATGTAACATAACAAACCACTAACAGTTTTACTTAATTTTCCACTGCGAAGCGCAGATGATCAAACTATAATATTAATAGACAAGTTTTAATATTATTATATTATATACTATTAATATAAGTAACATAATATTATGTAATTTCGTTATACCTTATGTGTAGATTTCTTTGTTTTTTTAGCGTTTACAACCAAAATGGAATCTCGATTATATAATTCGTTGATTGATCAACACCTTATCTAAATCTCGATTGTAAAACGCGCAACGCGCGTGATATTATACAACTAGTTGGAATAATGACACATGTTTCTGTACAAATCCTAAAATGCACAAAAACACACTTAGAGTTGGATAGAGTTTATTGAAAAGAAAGCTATTAAAAGTATACAGATTATTTGCTCTTGTCAAAGCGAAAAAGAAACTAAACAAAGATATCCTAAGTCACCTATAAATTACAAAGTTATACATAATCACAAAGAAAAATGATATAAATTATTTTTTCTAACACTTTTCAATATGTTGACAAGATTAAACTTGCATAACCATATTCAAATAATCCAAGCATGATGTACAATTTTAGTATATAATGGTGAGCTGTAAACGACGTCAAGTTATTTTTTTATACAGCATAACATACATTAGCTATATTAAGAACTTGATTTATTTTATAAATTGAAGTAAATGTGAAAGTAAAGTTCTAGATATCCTTGATGGATCTCTTATTCTCAAAATTCAAAATTATGGTACATAGTCGATTTAACCTGGCATATGAATGGGTGAGTTACTGAGTTATTAGTGAGAACTTTAAATACATCTAACCAAGAGTGGGTTCTTATTAAAGAGTTGATGAATTATAAATTGATTGGCCAAATTGATCTTATATGGCACTCTTGGTTACATGGTCACTCTTGTTTTTAAATTTTCTTTTAGGTGTATTTCTTTGAAATATACTTTGTGAATGTAAAAGTAACTAATGTGAATCTAGAAGAAAATTTATGCTGTGAACCCAATCCAAATATTCGCCACTTATTACTCTTCTATAAGCACAATATGAGAAGTGAATGTCAAAATAAAAATATTAGAAACAGAAGCAAAAATATAAAATGATAACAGATCGATGGCAGAAGGTTGATTATAACAAAAACTCATCGTTACATTATTCATAATTGTGCTTTAACCTCCTTCGATCAAAATCCACCATGGTTATTGGTGGGTTGTATTCGTGGCTCGTCGTGGAGGTTGGGTGGTCGGAACATCACAATTATCTGAAACATCACAATAACCGCGTAAAATATCACCCTCTTCGGAAGTGAAACCAAGTGAACCCATCAACGATGGCCAACAAAACTTTTCTAGTTTCTTGATTGCCCTACAACAACCCGTCCCTAAATAAGTCTCTCCATTTATGAAGAAAAGTATGATCTCTCCAGTGCAAGCGTGAAGTTCAAACAATGTGTCCCAACATCCTGTCAAACCACCATCTTCGCCATCACTTTTGTCGAGCTTGAGTCGTGCCACTAAGGATTGTGGATCAATATTGGTTTGGTTGGCTAACGGTCTTGTGTGGACCATGGACATTGTTGCAAGGACTAGGGTTAGCATGATCATTGGAGTAGGGTTGGCCATGGCTTGTGGTGTGTTTTTTGTTCTTAATGATGGAAGATCAATTTATAGGAGATGTATGGTGAGGGGTTACAATAATTGGAAGGCCAAGGGACAAGTTTTATGATATATGATGCTTGAATAACTACATATTAATATTAATCAATGGAATGGAATTCATTAAAGCATACGTTATTGCACATGCAATAATAGATTTTAGACTTACATAATATATATGGGTTATGATCTATATTTTATATGTTTACTTGTCAAAATCCCAACAACAATATTACCCAATAATCGTATAAGTAATGTCGCGACTTAATTTAACAGTCTAGATCAATTTCAAAATCCTTAAGTTTAGTTTTCTTTTAAATTAAATTAAATTATATGATTTCTTTGATATTTGTGTGAAAAGTGCTTATATGCAAAAAAATCTTTGATAACGAGGGTTGCAATATGATATTTGTTTCATTGGTTAATTAAATTAAATTAAATTATATGATTTCTTTGATTTATATATTCAATATTTGTTATTATACATCTAGGTTATTAACTATCCAATAGTTTGAAATTTAAAATTAACTATTAGCAATTGCTTATTTAAGATTTTAAGGTAATGGAATAAGTTGTTTGATTTGTAAAAATACTTTTTGTTTTGGCTTTTTGGTATAAATTAAAAAGTTGTTCTTCAAAAGCCACAAAAACTTGGTTTTTGAAATTGCGTTTGGCTTTTTGAATATCGAATTAACAAACCACCCACATTTTATTCCTTTTTGTTTATTTTACATGAATAAACTAAAACAAACACTTTTAAAGAAATAACTTATTGACTTTTCCCACTACAAAAGTTAATCCAAACATTTTTTTAAAAACTACTTTTTAAAACGTCATAAGCATATAAGCACTTTTCACACAAAAAAATACACTTTTGAAGTTAAATAAGCAAATCCCAAACAACTTAGGTTTTTGGACTACTAAGGGGCTGTTTGGTAGAATCTACCAAACAACATATAATATCGACTTCACCTTTTTTTATTAGCTTTTGCTAAGTGAATAACACCAAATGGGACAACCCTACTCATATTTTTACACGAACATGTGTTTTACCAAAACCAAGTTATTAACCAACTTAACAAGAATTTACAACCATCTAAGCAACAAGAGATAAACATTTCAAATATCACGTCACATAACTACCCCGTATGTAAAGGATTAAGCATGATATAGGATGGAGTTAATTGGATGAGCATGGTTGGGTAACGTGGTCACTAAGTATAATATTATAGCAGTAGAGATGATTATTAATTTGAATTAAGAGGTTTATCTTAGTTATTTTAATTATTGGTTAATTAAGTATATTTGTGACAATCACACCCAAATAAGGATGCACCATACACAATTGATACCAATTACAAGAGAAACACTTATTTCATTAACGTAACCTTCGATGTACAAAAAATGAAACTTAAATAGTACAAAGTTTGATAAACTATTCTTAGCCGAAGATATAACTTTTCCATCAAACCACACAAACTAGCATCTCCTATTCCACTGGTCCACTAGCTTCATGATAAACATGCACAAGAACTAGCCATCACTACCTGTGACACATGCTTAAAAAGGACGTCAGACAATGGCACAATGCTAGTGAGTTCATAAATATACACAAGTTGTAAATCACATTATTTCAATCATTCATGACTTGTACCCACCCATGTCATTATAACCTTTACGCCACGCTGGCACCCACGCATGGCCCCCGTGACGGTGTCACCCCTGTGACTTCCAACATCATACAGTCAATGCCCATTACACACAGGTGTAATACCGACAAATCCGGTCGTAGTAGCACGTATAAGGGACCACAGATATCGTGTGTATGTGTGATTAGATTATATACATGCATACAACAGTCATGAGTTCAATATTAACAATTACCAGTTTGGACAAGCATGCTCACATTTGAAAACATTCATAGAACTCACCTGTTTAATAGCTGCTTAACACTTGCTATTCCAATCAGAACTATCTCAAGGTCCTGATACAATTACATCATCCTAGGTTAGGTAATGGTACACCTAACTAATTATTATCATGGTTGGATATTGGTTAACGCTGCATTGTTTAAGCATGGGTGATCAGTCCATGCCTAACTAAGGCTAGGCTACCCAATACCCACCCCTAATAATAATCCTAATGCCTAAAAATAATATACTAAACTACTATTAGTAACACCAATAAAAGTAATAATTGACAAAGCATAACTTAAACATGAGCATACCTCTAACTATCTACGGCAAGATGATGTAGAATCTCCCTACTCGACCTCCTACTCATACTCCACAACGACTATTAACAATACCCAACATGATATCGTAGGCTTAGGATCCTCTATATTAGAGTGTTCCCTTTAAAACTTATAGTTCTACATTCAACTTGTATGCTATATTTATAACAAAGGAGGTGGAGGAAATTTTTGTTTCTGTTTCGATGTGGGATGGAGGGTCGTGCTACCCTGCTAGCTTATAAGCTCTCGCAAATGTACCATGAAATGTCAATACATGTGTTTTAATTATAATATTATTATATATTATATTATTATAATTAATTCAGCTGCTTCACTCGTTTTTCTCGTATAACTTTTAAACTGTAACGTCCTACTAAACTTTGAATATACTATAGAAACGAGCTAATTTTTATCTACGCGTCAACTTAAGTTTCATTAAAAACAGAGTATGGTTCAAATATAATATATTTTATTATTATTACTATACGGTTTCCTATCACACTAATGGTTCGATTAGATCCTTATATCTCAAATATTCGTGCTATTCATTATTCAACAATATAAATTTCATAACCACTTATATTTTACTTGATCACAAAACGGGGTGTTACAACTCTCCCCACCTTATAGAAATTTCGTCCGTGAAATTTAGGTGAAGAGGCGGGTATTTGCTTTTCATCTCCTCTTCTTTTTCCCATGTTTCTTCGGGTCCTCTTCTAGCATCCCACTTAACTCGTACTAGGGGAAACTCACAGTTTCTTAATTTCTTCACCCGTCGATCAATGATCTCAATGGAGCGTTCCGTGAGGTTCAACTTGTTAATCTTGACCTCCTGCCAGGGCATCTTAAGTGAGTCGTCCACCAAACATTTTCTTAGGTTGGACACGTGAAACGTGTCATGTATTCCTTGTAATTCATCTAGTATTTTAACTTATATGCTATTGGGCCGATTCTTTCGACTACCTCAAATGGTCCAATATACCGTGGACTCAATTTTTCCTTTCTTCTTAAACCGAATGATGCCTTTCCAAGGCGAGACCTTAAATAGTACCTTATCACCTACATGGAATTCTAATAGTACCTTTTTTTTGTCGCCATAACACCTTTTTTTCTATCTAAAGGGTGGTTACTGCTTTCAGACCAACAAACAGATTATCGAAATCATCTATCATATAATACCACAATATGGCCGGCCTGGGTACTTAAACGATAACGGTTGTTATAAGCATATTATATCAAGGGAAAATGTTCATTCCAACTGACATCGAAGTCTATAACACATAGCCTAAGCATCTCTTCTAGTGCTGGTATGATCCTTTTACTCTGGTTATATGTTTGTGGGTGATGAACTATGCTTAAATTTTCCTTGGTTCCTAACGACTACATAAAACTTTTTCAGAATCCAGATATAACCAACTATCACACTCTGAAATGATAGGGATGGGTACCCCATGATGACTAATGATTTCCTTAAGATAAATGTTGCTAAGTAATCCATGTTAAAATGTTTTCATAATGTCTAGAAATACGCAGACTTAGTTAATCCATCTACAATTACCCAAATAGTTCATGCCAATTCTTAGTTCATGGGAGTTTAGGAGTAAAGTCCATAGTTATCATCTCCCACTCTCACTTAGGGATCTCAAGTCATTGTAGATTCCCAATTGCTTTTGGTACTATGCCTTGGCTTTTAGGCAGGTAAGACATTATCCATATGTTTTGCTATAGATCTTTTCACTATCGACCGTCAATAATCATTTCTTAAATTCTTATACATTATATTGCTATTATGGTGTAATATGTACCTAGTATTTTGGCTTCATCTACTATCCTATCTTATAATCCGTAATAACTAGGAATCCACCTTCGCTTGTCGAATCTTAATATCTCATCATTCCAAGACCTTAATGGTATTTTGTCTGCCTACCATCCTTTCCTTCGTAAGGTTGATTGCTATCAAGGCTTCTCATTATGCATTCTACAATAGGTTTAAGAGGTTTATCTTAATACAAATTCTAACTGTGGGGATTCTTATTCATTAGGTTATTTATTTTCTATTGAGTGCATCTGCAATCACATGTTCCTTTCAAAACCCAGTTCACAAGATCCATGAATGTTATAGGTGTGTTAGCTTATCCAAATGGCAGTACTATGAACTCTTAGTGACGATACCTTATTCTCAAAGTTGTTTCAAGTACGTCTTTTGATGCCACTCTAACTTAGTGATAATCAGATAGTAAGTCCATCTTAGCAGCATAATTCGACCCCTAGTAGCTAATCAAAGAGCTCATTGATCCTTGGTGACAGGTACTTATTCCTTAAAGTGACTAACTTCAAGTCTCTATAATCGATGCATATGCGTAATATCATGCCCTTATCTTTAACCAACTGAATAGGTGCATAACAAGGTGACATGTTAGGATATATTAATCTCCCCGCATTGAGAATAAGTGAGAAATCTTCCTATTTCACCTTCAATTGATGGTATGCAGACCTTAAGTCTATCTTCGATTTAGAGAAGTAACTTGCACCTTGCAGTTGAGCAAACAGATCATCGATTCTTGGGAGGGGATATCGATTCTTTATGGTGATCTTGTTCAGGTCTCTGTAATCAATACACATTCTCATAGAACCATCCTTTTTTTTAACAAAGAGAAATAGGCGCTCCCCATGGTGACATACTAGGACACATAAACCCCTTTGTCCAATAATTCTTGTAATTGGTTTCGCAACTCTTTCATCTCAATCGGGGCGAGGCGGTACAAGGCTTTTAACAATAGGGTTGCTCCGAGAGTCAAGTCAGTTCTAAATTCAATTTACCTAGCAGGTGGTAATCTAGAAAGGTCTTTAGAGGGTATCCCAAGAAATTCGGATACTACTAGTATCTCTTCAAGTTTCTCCTTAGTTTCCATAATATCCAAGGAATACACTTAGATGCTTTTAGACTAGTGACAAAACTTATGGGTTTGCTATGATTTTCCCCATGAATTATTAAATATTTCCCCCCAGAGTCTTTAATTCGCATTTGCTTCTTATCACACAATATCTGAGCTTGAAACTTAGCTAACCAATCCATTCCTATTACTACATCGAATTCTCCAAATTTCATTGCTAGCAAATCTATGGGTACCGAGGTGTTACTAACCAGGATAATGTAATCCATAACAACATTTCCAAATTCTTCTTCCATTCTATCTGCTAGCTCTACTATAAAAGGTTTATCTAACTTACAGAGAATCTGATTAATTAAGACTCTAAATTGCTCAGATATAAAACTTCTACCTGCACTAGTATCAGCATATAAGATTTTAGGAGGAATATACCCAGTATCATTTCAGGGTTCCTATGATCTTTTCAATTATATGGAAAAAGCTTTCCCTCTTGCTCTATTAAGTCATTCCTTCTATTGTTTCTTAGGGCAGTCATCCTTAAATTGCCATGTCTCTCTCTACATTCAAAACACTTATGGGGCTTGCTATAGTAACGATGGGTGTGTCCAGGGTCTTATAATTTCTACTTACTAACTCGTGACATGGATCGAAATGTTCTTTTCTACATATCAGACACTAAGGTGGGTGTCCACATTGCCTCTTAAAATCTCTATAAGTAGTTCTCCTATTCTTCTGATGATTGTCCCAACTTTGAATGCATGAGTAACAAACATAACTCTGTCCAATTCGAGGCAACTTGCTTATTTCCAAACCACAAGTGTCATCTCTTCCTCGTCGGTCCTCGGGTTCATTTTTTGGTGTGTTTGTTTTTTTAAACCGTGGGAAAGTGTGGCTTTTAACCCCACGGTTTGATCAATTTACATACAATCGACGGTGGCACTGTTAAAATAAATTCACTGACCGTTTAGGTGAGATTAATTCAATTCAATCAACGGTTTCCAAGATTTACAATTTAATTTCGCTGACCGTTTGGTGGGACGGTTGTAATAGTTAGAATTAAATGTTAAAAGCCATGTATTTATTTTAAAACCGTGTGTAAAAATGTAAAAAATAAAAAGTTTGGGTTTTAAATGAAAATAAATAAAAGAATCAGTGGAGTGTTGCCTCAAAAAATGTGTTTCAGTGAAGTGATGTGACATTGCATAATTGGTTAAAATCAGTGAAAGGGAAAACAAACACTAGGAACACCCCTCCCCTTAAGATTCTTCTTTTCGTACGCCAGTATTGAGCTTCTCCCATCTATATTGGATATAAGACATGTAATTTTGATAGCATGTAAGGTTGTAATTTTGATTGATGTATATATGTTTTTTCTTCTAGCACCCAAGGTCACTGGCCTCCATTACACTTTCACTTAACTCGACACTAAGATTCATTGACTTCTCCATGTAAACCTGAGGTTAGTGAATATAGTTTTAGGCTTTTTATCCCACATATAAAGCTAATTAAGGGAGACACCAGTTGAACATAACGTAAAATCCTGGTCACAAACCCTAGTTTTTTATTGGCACAAGTTGAAACCCAAGTTTCCAACCCATGTCACACTCTTTTCCTACTGCAACCTAGAGATAGAACTAGAGTCGTTCTTAAATCTACACCAAGTATTATATTTTTTAAACGATGAACACAGAAACTCTCTTTCTACTGTAAATCTACACCAATATCACCATGAAATCCGAAGCCTAAACCTCATATATAGAGACACCATTACATACATACCTTATACCACTAAACTACAATCCCATACCAATTAAGGGGACGTGGCACGATGCTGGTTAGGTCTTCCAACTTTGAAGTAGTGAAAGAACACTGTCCCCACCCTCTCAGGTTGGCTGGCAGGTTGTTCCTCGTGGCTTGATCAACCCGACAAAAGATGGCAATGATCCGTTACAAATCTGACCGTTGGGGACCATTTCCCCAAACTTGTTGCCACCGGCCTTTAAAAAAACCCACCTCATGGTGATCAGCCAAATTCTGCAGGTTCCGACCAACTTCCATGGTGATCGGCCACTAGGCGTTGTTTCGCCCAAAATTCTGGCCAAATGAGTGCGATGTGGTGACCGGTGGTAGTGCCTTGCAATGGGGTGAGAGGTGGTGGTGGCCTGCGATGTGGTGACGGGTGGTGGTGGTGGTGGTTACCGGCAAAATGGAGAGCGGTGGTGGTGATCAGACAATTGAGGTGTTAGGGCACATGGGGTGATTGGCTATTTATCACATTCATCACACTATCACACTCAATCAGATTCTGCCACCTCATTTTATCACATTCTATCACATTCCATCACTAACCGCATGTGGCGGTGTTCACATTCCATCACATTTCATCACTAAACTTTTTATTTTTTAAAATATATAAAAACATTATATTAAATAAAAGAAACATCATATTAAATAAAAAACATTATATTAAATAAAAAAACATTACATTAAATAAAAAAATTACATTAAATAAAAAAATTAAGTGAGCGGTGGGTAAGAGTCCTCGAACTCGATATCTAAACCACCCATGTGTTCCGTTAGATCAAATCGAAGCTGATAGTGGGCTGGTTCATTCCGCAACTCCAAAAGAACATCATCAGGAACATTTGTTGTTATATCCGTATCCATAACGTAATCCGGAGATATTGCGCGCCCCTCTTCCTTTATGATCATGTTGTGCAATATGACACAAGCGTACATAACACTCCTTATTTTCGCTTGATCAACCAAATGCACCGGGCGATCTATTATGCGCCATTTACCTTTCAATACACCGAACGCCCGTTCAACGTCTTTTCTCGCAGATTCCTGTAGCTTCTTAAACAATATTTCTTTTTTGGTTGTCGGAAACGAGTAAGCTTTCACAAAAACTGACCAAGCGGGGTAGATGCTATCAACAAGATAGAAGCCACGTCTATATTGTCGTCCGTTCACCGTAAACGGACACGTCGGGGCGGTTCCTTGTATCTCTGTATCGAAAAAGCGGTGATTGATATAGAACATTGATGTCGTTGTTTGAGCCGAGGAGACCAAAGTACGCATGCCAAATCCATAAATCGTTCGACACAACGGCTTCGAGCATTATCGTCGGTTTTTTATGGTCACCTCTCATAAACTGGCCTCGCAAAGCCGTCAGGCAAGTTCTCCATTCGATGTGGGTACATCCGATGCTACCGACCATACCGGGAAAATGTCATCTAGCTTCATGTGCGGCGAACAAACGTGTAATGTCGTGTCTAGTCAGTCTTCGGAGATACTCTTTACCATATAAATCAACAATAGCATTGCAAAAATAGTGAAGAGACTCGCTTGAATTTCTACTAGACATATTAAAATATTCATCATATTCGTCAAGAACGTTACCGGTAGCAAGTTGACGAATCGCGAATGTGCATTTTTGTATCGCCGTAAAGCTCCTTTTGTCCCCTATCATCATACCCTACTTGAAACCATTCGAACTTAGCTTCGATGTCCCTGACAATCTTTAAAAATAATTCCTTTGATAAACGAAATCGATTTTTAAACATCTCGTCGTTGTACTTTAGGTTTTCTACAAAGTAATCATTCATCAAAACGTCATTTGGCCCCCACCGATCTCGCTGCACCATTCTTTTCTTTGGGCGTTCTGTATTTTCACGTTGCGCCGCCTCGCAAACCATTGCAAAAAATCCATTGAAGAACTCGACGAGTCGGAATATCTAGACGAGTTGAGTGGACACAAGGGGCCTTCCATTTGATATATATATTTTTTTGCTTCTTTGATTGTTGGATGTATGTTTTGATTGTTGGTGGTATTGATTTTGGTTGAAAATGAAATATATATATATATATATATATATATATAGAGAGAGAGAGAGAGAAAGATTTTGGTTGAAAATTATTTTTTTTTAACCCAAACGGTCAGAATTTGGCTTTCAGCCAACGTGATGTACATCACGATAATATTCATCGCGGCCGTGATAAATTAGGGGGCGGTGTTTCGCGGTGGTCACGCTATTACGGGGTGGCCATCACGGACCACCCCGGCTGCCCTTAGGTGTTATATATATATATATATGGATTGGATAATCAAATGAGAACTCCTCCTTATTACGAGAACTACATGAACTCTGACCTTCCCTTCGATTTTTTTTAAATTTCATTTTGTAAATATCTTAAAATTTTCTTAATGTTACAGAAATAAAAGAAAATAAAACGTATACGAAAAGTTACGGCAATGTAAATTTTTTTTATAAAGTGCAAAAGTGATGTAAACGTGGCGTAACGTTATTTTACTTACACCTATGTAAATGCACGAACACAAAAAAAAAATTAAAAATTTTTTTTGCCTAGATTTCTTAGTTAGATACTTATCTATGTTTTTAGAAAAATTGGTTAAAAAATTGCATTGGAAGTAGGATTTCCATGTTCTCGCAATAAGGAGTTATTAAATGATCTATAGATCTTATGTATGTATGTATGTATGTATGTATGTATGTATGTATGTATGTATGTATGTATGGGGAGAGATAGATGGGTGCAATGGCGGAGGTTGAATTTTAAGATGGTGGGGGCCGAAAGTCACGAGACCCAAATTTACGTAATATTAAATCAAATCGGTGGGGGTCGAACTTAATATATGCAAAAAAAAATTTGAACAAAAAGGAGAATTTTACACTACTGAGCTATAAAACGGTGATCCCGGGCCCTTCTTAAGCTCCCCTGGATGGGTGAGAGGTGATGGTGGCATGTTTATTTGTTTGAGTGGGTAGGTTGGGTTAGGTGTATACGAACCCATTTAAACGTCTTACAACACGATTATTATTTTTAGTACATTTAGTCCTAGAATAAATATACGCGGCATGTTCGTTTTTACAAAAAGGATGAAGCAATCGCCACAATTTACTATTTTTTTGTGTTTCTTTATTTAATTAATAATATTTTTAGTTTAATACATTTAATTGTTTAAATTAGACTGAATTACAAGTTTTGTCCTTTAGGTTTATACCAAATTTCAACGGATGTCCTTTAACTTTAAAATTGATTGGTTTTGTACTTTATGTTTTAAAATCTTGCACGTTTTGTCTTTTGGTGCTAACCTAGTTAATTTTTTTCGTTAAGTGGAGGGTAAAATTGTCTTTTTACCCATTTATTTAGAAAAACATTTTAAAATTAAAAAAAAGAATTATATATATATTAATCTATCTCTCTCTCATTCATTTATCACCACCACCTACCTCCATCCCCACACCACCATCACCTTCATTCACCACCTGCCACCGACCACCACCTGCTTGATGACCACCACCACCTGCCGCCGACCACCACCATCACCTGCCCGACCACCACCCCTTCCATTCCATTCTATGAAACCAAACCCGGACCCTAATACAAAACAGATCAGACCACAACCACCTGGCCACCATCGTCACCCCCTTCCCCTGTACACACACTTTACACAGAGAGAGAGGGAGAGAGAGAGAGAGAGAGAGAGAGAGAGAGACCACAACCACCTGACCACCAATCGACCACCATAACCGGACCACCAATCGACCACCATAACCAATCACAGAGAGAGAGAGAGAGACCACACCACCACCGGAACCACCTCTGGCCTAGCCCAACCACCACCATGAACACCATTTCCATAACCACAACCAATCACCATAATATTCAGAAAAGAGGGGTTTTTACCTTGAGACCAGATCTGACCCGATGAGTACAGCAACCGTCGTCTCCTTCCTCTTCCGTCTGTCCCTCTCTCTCCCACGCTTTCTCTCTCTGTCCTCTGTCCCTCGTTCTCTCTCTCTATCGAATCTCTCCCTCCCTCTAAATCGATAGTAACAGTTAGTTGGAAGGGTGTGGGTGTGGTGGTGTTGTGGTCTGCTCGGCCGGAGCTCCGCCGGAGGCGAAGACCTGACAGAACAGAGGCGGTGGTGGCGTACAATGTTTATATAATTGAAGTGAGAGAGGGGGGGGGGGGGTTGTTTATATAAAATTTTAAATTTTACTTTTGGTCCAATTTTTAAGTTAATTACACAAATAGGCCTTAGAATAGTAAAAAGACGATTTTACCCTTGCATTTCAGTTAAAATCTAACTGGGTTAGGCTCAAAGGACAAACCGTGCAAGATTCTGAAACGTAAAGTACAAAACCAATCAATTTTAAAGTTAAAGGACATCCGTTAAAATTTGGTATAAACCTAAAGGACAAAACTTGTAATTCAGTCTTTAAATTACCTATTACCTATATATTAGTTTTCAAACTCTCATGAATAGTACTAACGGAACTATTCAACTCTGTTAAGTTACTATTTAATTCAGTTAAGTTGCTATTTAGCTTAACGGAGTTACTATTCAACTCCGTCAAGTTACTATTTACTCTGCTTTTAAATTTTTTTTCCTAAATCCGTTTTTTTCTCCGTTAAGTTACTATTTAACTTTATTTTTTTAATTTTCTTCACTCAACTTTGTTAGGCTACTACTCAACTCAACTCCGTCAACTACTATCCAACTCCGTAAAGTTACTATTCAAGGTCGTCAAATTACTACTCAACTCCACTCATTGCCGTTAGGTTACTACCCAACTTCGTTAGGCTACTGTTCAACTCTGTTAGCTTAACGGAGTTACTATTCAACTGCGTTAAGTATAACTCCATCAAGTTACTATTTACTCAGGTTTTTTAAATTTTTTTCCCGCAACTCCGTTTTTTTCTCTGTTAAGTTACTATTTAGCTATGTTTTTTTAATTTTCTTTACTCAACTCCGTTAGGCTGCTACTCAATTCCGTCATGGTACAACTCAAGTCAACTCAACTCCGTCAACTACTATCCAACTCCGTCAATTTACTATTCAAGGCCGTCAAGTTACTATTCAACTCCACTCAACGCCGTTAGGTTACTACTTGTAAGACTCGTTTTTTTTCAAAACATATGTAGTAAATAACAAAACACCCATTATATATACACATTTCATAACTTCTTGTTCAACAACTTACCATCAACAAGTTGTGTTAGTTTGATTACAAAATAAGATGTCCAAGTTAGCTACCATGTAAAACTTTGACCCATTTCAAACAAAAACATGAACACAACCCATTGACATCTTGTCATGTGACTCAAAGTTTCTTCCATCAACATGGTACACAACCCCAAAAGACTAGAGCGTGCATAATCCGACTTCGTTTGAGACTTGATCTTCACATATGTGCTTTACCTATTCAAATCAAACAAAGGCAACCATTAGTATGCATAAGTACTATCAACACTTGTCCAAGGTAACTAAACATTCCATGGAAATCATGAATAACACCATGCTTCTACCATATGACCCATTAAGGGTATTTCCACATTTTGACCCATTAAGGGTTCTTCCACTATATTGACCCGTTAAGGGTATTCTACCATTTTGACCCGTTAGGGTACTTCTACCCTTTGACCCGTTAAGGGTATTCTACCATTTTGACCCGTTAGGGTACTTCTACCCTTTGACCCGTTAAGGGCGTTTCTACTATGATACATCATTCTACTAATTGCACCTTGTGTGACCACAAAGGTGTTTCATACTACTTCAATTCATCCATTTTCACCAACAACAATATATCCATAACCAATATGACAATTATATATATTAGCAAATTAGTTGGTAGTAACCAACTTACCTTTGTTGTGTGCACCTTGTTCCATGTGTTCGCTTAAACCTTCCACCTTCACACCTACATAGTGAAGGAATTCATACTTTAGTTTCTCATGCTACACCCATGACCATTCACGGGTCAAGGTAAATAACTAACCAAATCTCATGGTTACAACCTCTACCAACATGTTTATCATGAAATTCTTACAAATTCACCTATTCTACAATACTAGGCATTTTATCATACAATTGGTGTGCATATTCACACATTCAAGTTATCATGTCACTCCATGATGCATTATCTCTAATTCTACACTTACATTTACAATCTATCTTTCTAGATAACAATCATACATAATCACAAGAGTCTTCTTGGTGTTGAGGTCCTGTTGACTTTTAAAAGTCAACAAAAACCTTCATTCCAACACCCACTTAAACACGTTTTCAATTCAGCCCTAACACAAGAAATTAACACATAATCTCTTCAATTCATACTACTACACATAGCAAGCATGTTTTCCTAACCATAATTAGTAACCATCACAACATAATCATGAAATCCATCCTACCACTTTCAAACCCATTAAACTTTATTCTACAACTTACCAAGAGGATTAGCTTTACTAATAGGTTAAGAAATTGTGAACATGAAGGGGATTTGAGGTGTTCTTCTTCACCAATTTTCAGCTATGGAGGGTTGTTTGGGTGACTCCCTTGTCGCCACCTCCTCCCCTCTTCTCTGTGTTTTTTATTTCTTTCTAATAACCCATTTTTCCTTCTAACCCCTCTACTATAAGGCTTCTATCTCTTTGCCTAATACAATCCCCTCTAGAATGAGTTAATTGTATAATTACCCCCTTTTTATTTATCAACTATAGTATCATCATTTTGCCCAAGTAATTAGCTTGGTAAATTTTCATGTTTATTAAATGTACAACTATTAATGCATCACTTACAACTAGAGGTACACACCTTCATACACATATACATATACGCATACATACATACGCATACACTTACACACACACACACACACATATATATATATATATATATATATATAACTTCCACCATGCTATTTTTACTTAACATTTTTGGGGTGTTACACTACTCAACTCCGTTAGGCTATTATTCAACTCCGTTAGCTTAACGACATTACTATTGAACTCCGTCAGGTTACTATTTACACTGTTCTTTTAATTTACTTTTTCCTGCAACTCCGTTTTTTCCTCCGTTAATTATTATTTAACTCTGTTTTTTTAATTTTCTTTACTCAACTCCGTTAGGGTACTACTCAATTCTGTCATGTTACTACTCAACTCTGTCAACTACTATCCAACTCCGTCAAGTAACTATTCAAGGCTGGCAAGTTACTATTCAACCACGTTAATTATTGGTTCGCTACATCAGATCCGAAAGCCAATATTCTTGCAACTTATACACTAGTAATAGACACTGAAAAATTAAAAGAAAGGCTGTTGTAATACTAAAAGAAATTACGTCGTCCTTCAACTGTTGTGCGTTACATACACAGAATTAGATACCGGTTTAACCTAGACGCAACACGCCGCCTCGATTACCACTAGTTATTTTAAGTTTTTTTAAAAAAGTTATAGGGTAAATAACAGTCGGTGCTAGTAATTGGGGTAAAATGAGGTGACACTTTAAATTAGTGGGTATTAAGTGCACGGATGAGCTCGGTACTCAATCAATATCGAAAATACCAATACCTATTTTTGCTAATAGTTGGTATGTTACCGAAATGCTAATCCCTAGGGTTGGCAACCATAGTGCCCCTTTACCTTCCTCCCTGCAATAAACTTACAAGAAAAAAATCTTCTACATATTTCTTTTCAAAACTCTACATTTTTATGAAAAAACATTAACAACTATAGAAACACAATTTACACATCACAATATAAGATTTATAAAAATTTCAAAAAACTATTAATTCCCCAATCCCCTCCCTCAACTTCACTCCTCATTTACTACTACCTCTCAATGGCGCCACTACCCTGAACCGCTTCCTACCTCTCCCCCCATTAAACCACGAAATCACATTTTTCGGTGACCAACGCTATTCCAAAGGTAATTTCTTCCTCACGTCTCTCTATCTCCTCTCTCTCTATAATATTGATTTAAAACCCTAACTCTTCAAGTATTTTATTATTATTATTACTGTATTATTATGTTACAGTTTTGATCAATGATGGCTCACTTGTCTGTTAACTGGCTCGATTACAAACCAGTCAAGTCTGAGGACCATGAATCGGTTTGGTCTGAAGAACATGAGTGTCTTCCGTTGAAGCAGCGCTTGAAAATGTTACGCGCTAAGGCTCTGTAAGTGTTTGTTCGTCTTTTAGGTGTACGGATTAATAATAATAATAATAATAATAATAACTGTTTTGATGTTTATGAGTGTAGATCTCCAGTTGATGATGTTGTTAATAAAGAAGGTGGTGAAAGTGTTGAGGATTTTAATGAGGATGTTGATCATGTTTCGTTGAAAGAACGACAGAGGATGTTGTTATTAAGGTCATTTTTGTTTTTTTTATTATTTTTTTTGTGTCAAGATGTTTCTTTAATCTTTAGGATTTAGGAATGCATTGATTTCACCTGATTGTCTGACAAAATATTGATGTGTATGTGCAGGGAACGGGTTCGATCAGCCAGACCAGTGATGGAGGTAACTGTTTCTTGTATAGATTTCTTTCTGTTATCTTAGCTGATTGGATATGTGATTTAGAGTGTGTTTGGGATTGCGTTTTGAATCTAATTATTAGATTAATGCGTTTTGAATCTGATTTTTAGATTATTGCATTTTGAAAACGTTTTGGTGTTTGGGATTGCGTTTTGAAAACGCAGATAATCAGTTTTTTAGGCTACCAAAACGCAATAATCTTTAAGCAGCTCCACCCCTGCTTTTCCAAAACGCATAATCTGTTTTGAATAATCAATCCCAAACACCCCCTTAGTTAGGCTGTGGGGTGTGTAATCGCCGAAGAGGAACACCACCCCATCCATTCGGCTTCAGTGAACAAGCACATGTCTCTATCTCTCTTGTAGAGTTGTATCTGCTTTCTGTATTCTCTTGTTTAATCTCTCAAGTATTGTTTTACATCTCAATTCTCAAGTGCTATAGTCTGAATCGCTTGCAGCTGTGCCCTTAACGGCATCTTTTAGCCATTTTGCTGAGTTGATTGATGGATTATAATAGAGTTAGCACTAATGCTATATTGCTATCATTTAAATCGTCGTTCTAAAAGCTGGTTTTGAGCAGCTGTCCAGGTGGCCATGGGTGGTGAACAAATCCATACTTTGGTATAAAAGGTGTGCTTGATGCAGAGGCGCATGGGGCGATCAGGAAAGTGCCTAATGGCCTTGAGGCTCCGCCTCATGCACTTTTAGGTAAAAATTGGGGTCTGTAGGAGCACGACATGTGTAAACAACCCAAAGGGAATAAGAGATTATGAATGGGTTACTTGATAAAAAATGTGTAAAACAGATGAGACAAATACAACTTCTAGTTGTACATTAAGTTTATTTGGTTGTACATGAAGCTCTTGCCTCACGCCTCGGCTTCAGGACCAAGATGCAAATAGAGCAAAAGACATACACCGAACCACGTGGTGGATCAATATTGCATTTGCACCATGCATTTATAACTTGAGACATGACTTTATACTTAATTAAGAAGCCCCTTGTGGCACGGTTCACATATAACTTTTAATAAATGTTGAATTTCTTGATTAAGATTGCTAGGCTTATTTACACTCTTTATGGCTTTTAAGTATTTTATGCTTGTTATTTCTTTAAGCTCATTGGTTTATCCTATCTTATCTGACCATGGTTACTGAATTTTCATGTTACAGCATAACTCATCAGACCCGTCTACAAACCCATCTTCTAAGGCTTCGAAACACCGTTCATTAAATGCTATTACTGCTGGTGCTCCCACATGGACATATAAACATGAAGACACTGCAGTATCCAAATCCCAAAACTTCAAAATGTTTGTAATGAAGCTAGGCCATGTTCCCCTAGTAAAAAGCATTTGTTGATAAGTTCCTGCAAGGATGACTGTACTTCAGTTTTAAAACCGTTGAAAAATGTTAAGGTTGAAACTTTAGATGGTGACTTTGAAATTCCAAACCATAGCATAGGTAACCAAATATCTGTAAAGGGTGAAGCTGTAAATAGTTTTGAAAGTTCGGTAGATATAATAGATCACATGATGCTTGGAGATAGGATTAGATTGCTGGCATCAAGAAAATTTCCCAAGACTATTGTGTATGAGAATTTTGAGATGCACAATGCCCACAAGTCAAAATTATCCAAGTCTTCTACGCCGTTAGTGATTAAACGACCACGCAAAAGGAGGATAACCGTAACGTAAACATCTTTGTATTTATTTAAATGATTGCAGTTTTAATTGATCTATACTTATTTTGATTCTTAAATACAGGGACTCGGTTGAAACAGCATTAGAGGAAGATGCACCTGGACTCCTAAAGGTACTAATTGAAATCAACGACACGTATTTTGATAGATTTCTGGTTTTGAATTGTTTTCCGCTCACATTGCAGGTGCTAATTGAGAAAGGGGTTTTAGTTGATGAAATTAAACTATATGGAGCAAACGACGGAGATGAACCATTGGATGAATCACTGATTGATGAGAGCTTTTCAGATCTTGAGATGTAATTACAAAGGTTGGTTATATTGACTTTCCATTGCAAGAAGTAAACAAACATGAAAAGAAGAAACGGCCCACACTTCATATTCATGCATGAATGATGAATCAATCTTTTTTTAATATTGACAAAAATGGCAAAATGTGTGGAATATGGGCAGGTTGGGTTTCAGTTCAAAACAGCTTTGGGTTTCAAATGGGTTACCTTTTTTTAATTTTTTTTAAATGGTGGTGTCAGCTTGAACCAAAACATTTTTTGTCCAATGTAATTTTAGGTTTATCAGATAGTTATTGTGTCAAACATAATTAAAAAAATCATCTGCTTCCAACAATAACCTAGCTAAAGAGGTTTTATGCATTAAAAATGCACTTTTCGGTTCGACTTGTCTGACCTGTTTCTTTTTCTGGGGAGACAGATTTTCTCTCATCAGCAGTCATTATTGAAGTTTGCTCCAATTAAAGTGTGGTGGTAGAGGAGATCGAACTAGTTACTGCTTGGCTTGCCTTATATCACTTGTGGAGCAGGTGCGTAGTATTATTCATTACAAGCCTGTAAATGTGAATTTTCGTTAAGTTCTATACATTTCTTTTTTTTGGCCGGGATAATTTCATGTCCCCTTCAAATCTTTTGATATAATATCTCTTATCATATTTTACCCAACAAGAGATGTACCCCCATTTTCAAAATTTTGAAATTCATATGCTTCCATTAAAACTTGCACTATGATATGAAGTGTTTTGAGTACAAGGAGCAAAAAAGGGGTATAATGGTAATATTATAAATTGTATTTAATGAAATGTGTAGTATTACATTTTCAGTACTTGATTAGGTGTATTTTACATAAGCCTTTTTTGTTTGATAAAAATGATGTTATGCAAGTTTGCAGGGGTATTTAATTGACATCATTATGGTGTTTTTATGGTCTCTTGTAGGCACGTTACTTGCGTGTAAGAAAGTGGCCGGTTGAATGGGGCTGGTGCCGAGACCTCCAATCGTTCATCTTTGTTTTTAATAAACATAACAGGTTTACCATCAACAGTTGACATTATTATACTTGTGTTACCCTTTGAAATTATTTAATAAAGTATTTTAATTTCACTTGGATACAGAATAGTTCTGGAACGTCCCGAATATGGATACGCAACATACTTCTTTGAACTGGTAGATGCATTACCTGTACATTGGCAGATCAAACGATTGGTCACTGCAATGAAACTACTAGTTGCACGAGACTTACTCTGATTGAGGAATAGAGCACTGACGGTAAACGTTTACAATATCTCCTAGTGGTATCAAGATGGGTGGGTCAGGTGAAGCGGGTGGTTTTTGTGTCTAATGGATGAGGGTTGATCGTTAGTTCTTTATTATGAATACCAAACAATATTATTATAATCTTGGTTTTAAAAAGCGTGATTCACTCAAAAAACTGAGGTAGGGGGCGGCTTTTATGTGCCAACCAGAAGCTGCATCTCTAATCTTTTTTACATATCAGTCTTTTATCTACATAAATTCTTCATCCCTTAGTTTGGTTTTACATTTCAACCATACATACCCTAACTTTGACCCATATGTGCCTCTAAAAACCAATATTACAACCTGCTTGACCAGTTGTGAGCGTTTAAGGCATGTCTCATGCGTGTGTGTCCTGTTTTCTTTTTGTAACTAAAACGGCCTGTTGGTGGTGTAGGTTGGGGATGATCTGACAGAAGGTGAAGCGCGTGTGTTAATGGAATATGGGTGGATACCAAACACTGGTTTAGGAACAATGCTGAACTACTGTGATAGAGTTGTTCATGACAGGAAGAATGAGAGCGAGAGTGATGGTTCAGAGTGGAGGTCAAAAATCGGCAAGATACTTACTGATGGTTACCATGGTGGAATCATCGTCCCAAATGATATTCCAAAGAAGGTTATGGAATATGGCCTCAGTCACACCCCTGAAATTAAGCTGGAGTACTAGGTGGTTTAAATTTATGACTTGCTGAAATTAAGCTAGAGTACTAGATGGTTTAGTTTAAGTTTAAACTTGTAAAGAATCGGCAAGATTTTGTTTT
>JAUTDX010003498.1:0-41253 GCA_030844895.1 Ambrosia x helenae
GTTGGTCCCCTTTACCAGATGATGACAACCCTTATATCTGATCATCTCAAAACTTTCACAACTGCTTGGGAGATTGAAGACAAACACTCAATTTGAGATGATTAAGAAACAACATAGTGAGCTGTCCAAGAAGATAGACAACAACACAAGACAACTTGCTGCATTATCTGCTACAACTCCCGAACCTTCAAGGCTTCTAGAAGTGAATGAAGCCAAAAAGGGGGAGAAGACTAAGGAACTAGAATATGTGTCTCTTGAAACAATACTTGAAACCAGAAGAAAGGGAAAAGAGATACAGAAATTGCTGATGAATCCCAAGGCCTTATTGAAGAAACAACTGATGAAGACTTTCAAAGTACTGAAGACAATCCTTCAGTAGTTGATACAACCATCAACCTTTCAGCAGTTAACACTTCCTAAGACTGAATAAGGACAGTCTTTCTAAGGCAACTAAACCCACTCCAACTCCAATTCCAATGCCTGCACCTGTAACAACAACTGTTTTAAACCCTGCTCCCATTTCAATGTCTAAGGAATTATTGGAGAAGAGTTCAAAAGAAGCACAAAAGAAGGCTAAGGAAGATGAAGTATGGGAAAGCCTAGAAGCAAGGGATGATCTTAGTTTTGATGAAAAGCTTATGAAGTATCAAGCTAAACTAGATGAGTTAAAAGCTGAAGAAAGAGCTCTTGAAGCTGTTGCTGAAGAAGACAAAAGACAGCAACTTATGTTCATGATCACAAAGAACACCAAGATAGAAAGCTCACTCAAAGGGCTCTCTACTGAAGAACTAATGAGAAGAGCACGGCTTGTAACTGACAAGTTGGCAACTGAGAAAGAAAGAAAGGCAAAGAGAGCTGAAATAATTGAAGAACTGGTAGCCAATGGATTTGGTTCAAAAGCCAGTGTCAAGATGGAGAGAAGATACATTGTTTGACACTTATAAAAGGTTCCAAGGCTGATAAGGCTGCTAATCCTGAGAAGTTCAAAACTTCTGAAGTATCACAAACTTCAGTAGTTAAAAGATCTTTGGTGCCACTACAAAGGCCAGCTACAAAAGGAAGCCAGAGGAAACTATTCAAGACAGACTTCAAAATGGTGTGTTGCTAGAAGGCAACACAGTTGTACACAAGGAGATTTTGATGTAGAAGAAAAACCTCTGCTAACCAATTCAGGGACCCATGCAAAATTTTTAACAACTACAACAAAACCATCAAAGAAAATCACAACCAAGGTAGTAACTGGACATCATCTCCCAAACTTTGGCCATACCTGATGCTGTGAATACAGAAGAGAGCAGGGATTCCCACCTGAAGGTCACAGAAGTAGAAAACCATACCTCAATCAGGATCAACCCAGGAGATAAGCTTGGTCCCTACACTTCAGTCTTTGACAGGTCTAAAGTGAATATTATTAAGTGGTCATTCACTGATTCAAACTCAGTGAAAGTGACAAGAAGAGATCGACAAGTAAGGTCTACAAGAACTCAAGAGAAGTGAGCATACTTTCAACAAAAGACCTTCTTACCATACAACATCTTGAACTGAACAAGGACCTCTGACAGCACAACAAGCAGATCAGCTTAGTGTTCCATGACTGCAGAAATCTGGAGAATACTGGAATCTAGTAAAATGAAGGTAAATAAAGATTGGATAAGGTTTTGGCTTCATCAAACCATGGGGAGGATTGTAAGGACAAAAAGGATTGAAGAAACCACTTTTGTTAGCTTACTCCAAATCATATTTCTGCTAATTATTCTAAGTATAGGATAGAACTGCTGAAGACCATGATTGAAGTACTGAAGAAGAAGTCAAAGTGCTGAAGAGTAAATGATCAGAAGTTTAAAGTCTATTACTTCACGGAAGACTCTTGAAGACAAAACTACTCATCAGTAGTTTTGTCACTCATCAGTGTTTCTGATGGAAGCTTCTAACCGACCAGTTACTTCAGTATTTTATATAATATTGTTTTGTTAAAGTCTTTGAACAGTACCAATACTACAGCCTGTTGTAGCATTATCTTAGTGTTTTATAAATCCTTAGATTACTTAGTACTTCTGTATGTTTCGTCTATAAATAGATGGGTTTATCCCACTATTTTAGACACTTGATTTTAACTGAATCCTTCAAAGTCTTTTATTATATACAATCCATTTTCATCGGGAGAATCATTCAATACTTGCATTTACTGTTTTATACTTTACATTGCTTTCATTCTCATAACTGCTATTGTCAAGGGTGAGTAATTAGCTCCTATTAAAAGTGATACTTTAACTTAGAACACTTACTATTCGCTGTGTGCAATTTACTTTGATAAACTTACAACACATAAGCGTTCTTGAATATAAACTGCTATAAAGAGACTATTGATCCAACACAAGTCAACTGAACTTTGGAGGTATATACCAAGAGTATTCACCATAATCGAAATAGTAAACCAAGCCATTATTCAATCTAGGACCCTGATATTAAGCCTGACTCACAGAGGTAAAGAGAGTCTCATGTATGACATCCTCATTGTAGATGATGAAGACTAGATGTAGTGGTGTATGTTTGTAGTTTGTTTTGGTTTTTTTTTTCTTTTGTTTTGTTTTTTATTGTATTATGTTTTGTTTAATATATACTATTTTTAATAAAAGGAAAAATATGATGAGAAAAACTACTTGAAGTTAGTAAAGCTAACTTTGAGGGGGAACAAAACAACTGATCACAATAATACGTTAAACAAGTTTAAATCCCACTAATTCTGGACCAATTTGATTAAGTAGATGTGACAACAGTCAACGAACCAGGTCAACATCCTACGCAATTCATTTATTACTTTGTGTTTATGTGCATTTTTAGACATTTACATACACTAACCCCCCCCCCCCAGTCTAGTGAAGCATGAGTCATTCAGGAAACTCAACAGAAACCAATTGTTTAGTCATACAACACCCGAAAAATCACCAAACAAGCACTCAATGAGGTCGTCACCCACTAACACATGATAGCTCCATTACTAACACATGTTCTTGCCTATCAATGCTATTATGTGTCCAGTATAATGACTAGTGTTCATGATTTATAAGCACAATACATGTTGATGTCGTCTTTAATGACTTACGATCTAATCAAAGCCATTACATGCCATGGCTTAGTGGCGAACGAAAGATTAAGGTAACTAATAATCTGTTTTATCAACATCAAACATATGTAGATATACATGTACCATTAAATTTACCATCATATATATCTACCTACATACACTCGGCTTAGACATTATGCTCACATAAACATCTAGAGAGCTCGTGGAACCCCTCCCTTGTTTTGTTCCTTCGGCCGCAGCACCCACACATACACATAATAATTAACAAACTAAGGATCTTGAAACCTCACCATCACATGAAAAACACCACTTTAGATGATCCCTATCACTTATAACTCATAGGAAATTGGCCAATATACTCCCACATGAAGCACATGACATGAGTGACAAGAGTTAACACATGAAGTCATCACTTACACACATTTAGACATAAGGACAAGGATAGCCATCTTCCCACATGAAGTCAACTAACCACATATGTGAAAGACACCCCACAATCGGCCTAAGGGGAGCCAAGCCAAAGGGTTGATCACATTTGCTAATACATGATTGGTGATAGGATAAGACAAACACTAATCCACACACATGCTTACTAATGAAGACAAAACTTCTCTTTATACCAAAATAGGACCTACACATAGACTTCTACCCTTCCCTTTGCTTTTTCTATACCCGAATACCCTCCCTAAATCTCGCCAAACACACAAGCACACATCACTATCACTATGACAACCAATGACACTTGGAACTATCAACCTCTAGCAAGAATGTTCTAAGACAAGTCACCATAAAGTACACACTCCTATGACAAAGCTACGACTCATAAACAAGGATACAAGATAGTGATGGATCACAAAGATCACAAGCCTACATAATGAGGATCGACTAGAGTGAAGAGGTGGTGTAAATCTTGCATACAAATGGATTAAAGCCAAAACTAAACTAACCTTCTACCAAGGTCAACCTTTTCCTCTTTCTTGATTAGTTTCTCCATCAAATGACATTACAAAAACCTATGATTCTTCCTTAACCCATGCTTCGGCTAAGGAGTATGAGACTACCACAATTGTCTTGTCATCTTCCCACTTGACCTCTATATAAAGGCCTCATAGTTCCTCACCATAACCCACACCTCCACACTTCTTTCTTGACTCTCAAAGCAGCCGAACACCCTCTAAAAACTCTCAAGAACCATCACACCATTCAAGTATCAAGCCAAGGAAGGAAGGTCCCAACATCCCTAGGAGTTGCATCATCTCAAGCCCTTACTAGGTAAGATACTCAACTAACAAGCCTCTTTATTCATCACATTGTACTCGCCTTCCTTGTTAACCCGTCCGTCGACCCTTGAACTCTCCATTTTCTGTCACACGACACCCCCATGAGTGATGATTTACGAAGCATTATCTCATGGATAGGAGTCTTGCACACATTGTTTTAGTTTTAGTTGCTTATTTTCACTAATGATGGTATTGTCTTAAACACAAACAATAACCGGTCTTTGTAATAACTTTGGGAAGTCAAGTCACACTTTTGAGTTAATACACAACTTGAACCACCATGTATAAATCGGCTTTCATGAAAACAAACTCACTTGACTTATGTTCGAAGCTAAGTCCAACAACATGATGATCAAGCTCGATTTTTTTATAAAACTCACAAACATATTGTATGTTAACTCTACAAGGCTTTGTTAAAGCTTAAAACAATCGGGTTCGATCCATAAATTAATCGGCTTTGAACTATACAACATTAAGTAATCGGCTACCATAAACTAACATGTGTTAAGCAAAGATAGAACATGTGTTAGCTTCGGTTTGAGTAAAATAATGGTCTAAACACATGTTAAGGTATATATTTCTATCACAAGTACAAAACCAAGGTCCACATAACATAATAACCGGGTCCACAAGTGTCGGGTAGACAAATTGGATGATGAACAATGAGAACTTGTGATTTACCATGCTTTTAATAAATCATAGGGCAATTACTATCCGGGCAATAGTTGCTACGTATTTCGGCTTCACTAGTCCACGTACATCTCTATCAGGTGAGTTTTCACGGCCCCATTTTACTATTTTACATTTCGGGGGACTTACATGTATCAATACTAGTGTCATTTACAAGTGTGTACATTCTATCATGACTACCATGTGGAACATGAGACATATTGGTTTCATGAGCTCATTAGTCCTCGTACAACATTTACTATAACCATTAGCTATCAAAAGCCATGGAACACTTTAATAGATCTATTGGGATGACACCCCCACTCTTGGTTAGTCGCTCTAACCGGTTACATACAAAAGAGTGTGTTAGTATTCTACCATACATACATTGTCTTTAGTGTACAATGCGCGAGGCACAACAGTCAAGAGGTTTGGTTATGGGACTCATGGTTTGCACAGTAATCATTTGCTTAGCTAGCCTATGATTGGTCATACACGAATTACACATTGGTTTTGCTTGTCATCTTCAAAAAACCCGTGAACTCACCAACATTATTGTTGACAAACTCTTTATGCATGTTTTTCAGGTAACTAATGGAGGGCCATAGGGATTTGAGGGAGAGGTTCGAGCATGCACCACGTGGTACACTTGATGGGTTTTGTCAATCCTATGTTGTTTTGTTTCAAATCCATGAGTACTAGACACTACCTCATTTTCTAGATATTACTATGTTGTTTTGAATAAATTATCACAATATCCATCCTTCGTGGTGGTACTATTTTAATAAAAATGTGTGTTGCTTGAACCTTGTGCTTGAAAACCTTTCGATGGTTGCATCCCCGTGTTTCCGCCTTGGCGGGGTGGACAGTAGAGTCAAAAATCTGGGAAAATATGGGACAATCTGGAACCAAAAAGGCAAAAAAAATGAATTTCAGCCTGGTTCATGGACAAATCTTTGACTTTTGAAAGTCAATTTGACTTTTAAAAGGTCAAACCTATAAAAACAATGTCATTTGGAAAAATGACATTATAGCCTAGAAGGTCATTTTCTTTCAAAAAAAATGTTTTATGTCAATTGAAAATTAAAAAAAAATACAATTCAAAATGTTCATTACAATTGAAAATAAAAATCTAAACAAAAAGATTAAACCAAGAAACAAATTTCCTTTAAGATTTAGTTCTCAAAAATTCTTAAAATACACCATCAAATGCTGAGAATTGAATGGATTTTTAACATTTATTACAAAAATGTATAAATGTTACAAAGTCATTAAACATTTTTCAAAAGATTGGATTTCAAAATGTATATGATCATCTCTCACTCTCTCTGTGTCAAAAAAATGGTTATAATTATTGGGATGAAACTCAAAAAGTGATAATGAATGTAAAAAGGTTGATCCATCTTCGTAGCAGGTTTGACAAACTCATTTATCATTTGTTGTCACATTAATTTTCATGACCTCTTTTATAGAAGGCCACTTCAAGTTTCATTCTCATCCATTAATATATATAGACATATATTCAGAACCATGGATGAGGACAAAATCCCAGAAATCTGGTGAATACTTAGAAAATTCTAAAAAAAATCTTAGAAATCTGGACCTTTTGTTCCAATAACTGAAGTCTCAGATTTCATTCCAGAAATTTGTACTTATAGTTGACTTCATTGCAACTTGAAAAGAGTAGTGGCATAAAAGGTGGGACCAGTTTATCCATGTGTCAACAAAGGATTGATTCAAGATCAAAAAATCACTTTTGGTCCTGAAAGCGGGAAGATCTTAGACATCATGGGACACGATGGATAGTACAGTATAAACTGCAAAATAAAAAGTAACCGTTACAACATCAAGTGGGCTATATCAATCGAAGGAGGTATTAATATCCAATTAAAACACAGGTATTCGGATAGTTGCCATCTTCAACAAACCTCATATATAAAACACCCATCTGATAATTACTAACAGTCGACCACACCAGAAACCAAATTCAGCTAAAAATCTCTCACTTTCTCAAATTCCTTCAACTCTCAAACATGTCTACCTCAAACACAAATCCTGAATCTTCAACCTTGTTCCACCCCAGATTTTACCAAGAAACAGATGGATAGCCTACTGTGATGGGAAGGCAAACAACATATTTGTTGACCTTGATCACACCAAATATGATGAAAGGCACCATATCATCATTGAATACTTGAAACATTGCCCCTCTTGCTGGAGCTCTCACTAACTCTAAGTCAGTACCAGTAAAAGTGTTGCAGCAAGTATGGGAGACAATGAAGGTAAAAGAAACAGATGATGGCATTGAGAGGGGTTCTAGTTGCTCATGTATGGGACAATCTGACACTGAAGATTGATTTTCAAGACATAAGAGATGTTTCTGGGGTAAACAAACTGAAACAAAGTATGATGGGTTTACCAGATGTTGAACAAATTGGTCAAGCTTTTAGGGATATAGGTTACAAAGCCAACTGCAACAAGTTAGGAGATTTCAAGATAGGGAATCTATCTCCCTGCTGGAGTATATTGTTTATGATTATAAACAAGTGCCTAACTTCAAAGATAGGAGAAATGGACCAGGGAAGCCAATATTCTTTGAATATTCTGTATGGCTTGATCACTGGGGCTAAACTGAATTATGCTAAATTAATCTGGCACCAGATCAAGAGGAGGAACCAGGATTCAAAGACACCTAAGAAGGGAGATAAAGAAACAGAAAAAAATATCTTCACTATCCCAGATTCTTAGGACTTGTCATTGCAAAGAAGATTGAAGAAGTCCAGATGAAATTTAAAAACAATGAGCTCATGTTCAACTCCACCTCCATGCCAGCCTGGAGAGCAAAGATTGCAAAGTGGAATGAAGAAGACCAACTGCCATATCTAACCAGAGGTATGATCTTTTTGTACCGGAAAGTTCCACAATCTTAAAGAATCACTTGAGACTTATGAGCAAACAAGATAGCAGCACCCATAATGGCTCAAATTCTAAGTCTCAAGAAAATTCCCAAAATACCCCTCTAGCAAAGCCACTCCAGAACCACCACCAGTGTGAGGATTTTGAAAATCCTCATCCACATTAGTACCTATCCCTCACCCTGACCCACACAACACACCACTAACCGTTTCATTTGATTTACCAGCAATTGAAGGCACCATCAATTTCATTCCTGGATTTGATTCAGAGGAGGGAACTAAAACCACAACAAGCAGGTACCATGCAAGTGGTGCTATAAGCATGGTTTATGGAAGAAGGCATCCGTTGCCTACTTCAACAACTCTTGGAGGACAAGCCTCTAGGACTGTCCAAGGATGTGAGGAAATCCAGCTTTGGATTTGTTGCAAAACTCTGGTGATGGAGGGACTGCTACACCGTCTATTGATGATGTGGTCCCTTTATCTACAACAAATGGAAATGTGTTTACCTCTGGTCAGTTAGCTGGAAACATCTGTTGTTCCAGATTTTTGATGAACCTATTCAGGCTTCTCTCAAGAGCTTGCAGTAAACTTTAGAGAGAAAAGAAGCAGAGAAGGAGAAAGAACTGAAAGAAAAGTTGGAAACCATATTGAAGAATCAGGAGTCAAAGAACTCTGACATTCAAAACTTATAATATTCTGTGAGCCAGAATACCAGCAGACTAGAAGAACACTAATGTACAACTCAAAGACATTCTCAAATTAGTACAAGAACAAACAAAGGAACAGAAAAGAAACAACTACAACAACCAACATATTCAAGCAAGCATCAACAATTTATTAGGGGAACTAAAAAAGAGTGCAGCAGAGAATGAACTAATCAGAGATCAAATCAAGCAGCAAGAAGCAAGATGGGAAAGAACAGCTGATGAGATAGGCAGAAATCTAGAGCAGGTGAAACATAAGGGAGATGCAACCATTGAACAAGCCAAGAAGACTCTAAATCTTGTGCAAGGGGCTGTAAAGAGATTCACTGAACCAATAAAAAACTCCTCTCCCCACTGCTGAACAACAAGAGAAGACACAAGCAGCAGAAATTACTGCACCTGTCATCCCAATTAAAGATCTTGAAACAGACAAGGTTGCTGAGACTACTAAAGTATCACAAATTAAAATCTCACCTCAGCCTAATGAAGAAAACATCATAGTGGTATATCAATCTGAACAAGACTCTCCAAACCCAAAAAGGACTTTTACAAAAATAATGAATGAAGCCATTGGAGAAGAGGAGGCCAACAAGAAAAATGAAGGCCATTGTAACAGATACTATGATAGAAACTTCACTCTCTCACTAGGAAGTAACTCCTGGAGTCACAAGGCACAAAATAAAACTGGACCCAAGTTACTATGTGTTTCTAGAAAAACATTGTAGAAACATCTACAGAGAAGAAGGAGAACTTCTAGGAAGCATGAGCCCATGAACCAAATTCAATCTCCACAAAAGGACATCTAAAGATCCTACAGGACTACCTACTGAACACCTTGAGTCACCAATCAAAAGGATACTGAATGTCACATATAAAATGGTAACTTCAGGTGTAACTGTCAACAGGTATAATGAATATGAGATTGGGAGAGAATGAATGCTGCCCATAAAGATCAATGATGGAGAACTGGAGAGCCTACATCCAACAGATCTAATAATGATAAGAAACAAATTCATACATCAAAGTCAGAAGGGCACTGGATGCAATTGACAATGCAGCCATAAAGAAATTTATGAGAAATGCTCAGAATGACTTTGATCTAGCCTTAACTCATCCCCATATGCTAACTAGATCAACCTGGCACCACCCAATGAAAACATCCCTGATGAAGTTAGCCATCCCAGATCTGGTATGATAATACTTATACCAGAAAAAGAAATTATTTACAGTGATGACCAGCATATCAAGAAGATTTTCAGACTGAATGAGATCAGCAAGTATTCAAACCAAACTCTGAAATATCTGAAGAAATGCATGGAAGCAGCTCAAGAAAAGCTGGAAATCATGGGGACATCATGACAAAAGAAGAAACTGGATGAGCTTTTTGATAACTGGATTGAGTCAAGAAACTTATTCAAGAAGATGCTGCACATTTGCACCAAAACAGTTCCATTAAAGAAGAAGATCAAACCAGCTGACAAAAAGTTCTTCTAAAAAGTTGTTGAAACTAAACTTATAATCTGTTGAAACACTTAATTTTTTTTCTCTAAATGTAATTGTCATCTCAGCTTTCAGTATGCATCAATTTACTTACAACACTTAGGGGGGGGGGAATTGTTAGAACCTAAATGAGAAAACATGAAGTGTTGAAGAAAACTGAAGCAAGGAACCAAGAACTGAACAAAGTGAAGAACATACAGAAAAGGTTCTAGCTGAAGAGATAAAGATCAGAAAACATTCAAGAACAAGATCTCATTGAAGATATAGACAATGGAAAACAAGCACAACTCCTATCTAATGAAACTAGGAAAGAAGACTGAAATCTGAGACAAAGGAACCAGATTTTGGGGGCAGACTCTGATATTGACTAAGTGCACCGATGCCAGATATAGACTTCAGATTTTTGGGAAGAAATATGGAATCTTGACAAGTAGGAAAGTTAAAATGCATGAAACTTGACCCCAATCATTCATGCAAGGCTTTCTTGCCCTTTTCAACCTGCAAAACTACAAGTTGATGATAAACCAATTGTTTATTCATCAACTTGGGTCAAATCTTCACAATAAATAGAGGTCATCATACATCGAAGAAGAGTGTTCAGTGTGAATGTGAAAGTGTGTGATATACAAAGCAAATACGATCAAGTCTTAGCTATATCTTTTACACATACTCCATACCACATTCACACAAGCCATAAGAATTCTTTTGAGTCATTCATTTGTAAAGTTAAAGGTGATCCTTGTTAAAAGGTGGTCACTACGTAAACTTGAAACTTCTTAAAAACCCATGTTTTCTATTGCTTCTAAAAGTTTGATTTCTTATTCCGCACATTGTCTATATATTGTTGAAATCACATTACCATTTGATTCAAAGTGAGGATAATACTTTTGAGACCAACAAGGTGTAACTTAGATATGGTTAAAAAGAAATATATGTTACATGCATGGCTATAAAAGACAAGGCAATTAGTCAAGAAAGTCAATCCAATTTTTACATCAAATTGGAACATTTCTAGTAGAGAGCCATATGCTTGACCAACCCAAATTAGTTCCTTTCCAATTATGTCACTTTCAAACATACAACTCATCCCAACATCCCTTCCCCTTCGGTTATAAAGGATGTCTGATAACCCACTTTGACCCTCCACCCATCACTTGTATCTTGACTTCAAAAGAATTTCCTTTTTTAGTTTCAACCTACGCCACCTTCTGTACCTCCGATTCTTTTAAAAATCCAACATTATCCAATATCCAAAGTTCATTTCTTATTCTCAAGGGGTGCTAATTTGTTTGGAGCTTAACCTAGGAACCAAAGCATTAAAAGCTCAAGAGCCCCTTCCTCACTAAGGTCTTCCCTAGCCTTGGGCTAGTAGTAAGCTAATAAACTTGCTTTTATTCTTGAATGTTCATGTTTAAATGATTTTAGAGCAAGTTGTACATAGGATTTGGAATATGGTTTTAAACATAAGAGCTTATATGTTAATTCAAGACTAAAATGGATGTTTAAAATCATGAATATGGGCCATAGGTTATTTGTGATGTTGTAGTGGTTTACGTAAGTTAAAAATATACACATACACTTGAATAAAATGATGATCTAAACATAGCTTGTGAATATAACTTGAATAAACTCAAAGGTGGTCTGGATCATCATAAAATGATCATCGAAAGCTTAATTTAAGTTTGATCTTGTTTGAAAATCAAGAAAATATGTCGAAATTAAAGGATAACTAATTTCAAGTAAAACATATTAATGGAAATTTAAGAATGATAACTAAAAATATATTTTGGAAGTAGGAAAATAATATTACGACGACTGGTAATATTTCCTACTAAAATATATGGTAAAGTCAGTTGAGTCGTAAATCTCGATCGACAAGATCCTAGTATAATTATTTAATGGGAAAGTAATTATACGGTAATGTGAGTCGACTAGTTGATATTGTTATACAAGCAAGTTAATTTATATTGAAATATATCTATGTTACCTTATTAAGGAGGAGAGATGGCTACAAAGGTCATTTCATCATCATTTTAAGATGGCATCTCAAAAGTCACAAGTGTAATCCCCTAATTTTTACCACTTTTGTTCCATTTATGCCCTTATGTACCACCTTTAATAGCAATTGTACAAATGAATGATGCAACTCAACCCAACTTATTATTTCACAAACCCTCTTTATATCCCTTTACCACCCATAACACCCAATTCAATAATTCATCAATTAAAGATCTCTTCCCCTGCCTTTGTATACTCACGATCTCTTCCCTCTTCCCTCCCATGCCTTTATATGGAACAAAGATGTTCTCTCCGTTTTCATCTTGTTTGATCGGATCTATAACCAACAACTCAAGCTCACTCCTGTATGAATCTTTAATCAGGTATGTTTGTTTTCTTATGATTTAATTGTATGTTCAGTCTCATTCTTTGTGGTCACGGTTGAGATTAACTATTATTCATCATCTCTTTTATCAATCAATCAACATGTTGGGAGGTTGCAGGGTTGTGTCGAGTTTTGCCATTCGTCTCCTCGGAGTTTATCTAACATTGCCAGACTCTGATTATAGTTTTCTTAATTTTTCAAGAACACTTAAAGATCGTCACATCCTAAGGTAATTGATTTCTTTATTATTATTATTATTATTATATTATTATTCTTATTATTATTATTATTATTATTATTATTATTATTATTATTATTATTGTTATTATTTATGTATGATTAGTTTCAAGATATGGATTTGTTATTTCTTACAAGTTATGGTTTGTTTAGGTATCTATGTTTACGTAATCTTTATGGGTCGTTTGATTTCTTTTGTTTTGTTATTTATATGATTATTACTTAACTCAGGTTTTGGTATGTGCTCCAAGCAATGTGGCTGTAGATCACCTTACTCAGAAGATAAGTGCCACTGGCTTGAAGGTAACTTAAGTCACTTGCTTTGGTTTCAGTAATTATACTAATTATTATTAATGTTCAATGTCTATGATCAGGTTGTAAAGCACTTTCATTGGTTTTAACTTGTGATTGCATTTGTTTGGATTTTTGGCTGAAACCCGTAAGTTTGGTTTCAATGTGTTTTGGCAGAATATTTTCGGCTGAAATGTTTATTATCTGTTTTGAGATTCGTTTGTTCGTATGCTCTTTGTGATCATTTGTTATTCATTGAAGAAGATGGTTCATATTTAGACATTGTAAATATTACTTCACCATGCTCTTCATGAAAGTTCCTAAAAAACATATACATTCTTGTCACGCATTGTTATAAGTTATAACCTTCCATTACTTCATCACTTGTCACCCATTTTATAAGTACTCATTTATTATGTTTTTGTTAATTATGATAAAAGATGTTTTTATTTCCTCATCCCTTGATATGTCCTAATTTCCTATGCCCTTCCAATTCCAAAATCCTATTGTTATGCTTTTTTTTGCCACATATCAGCATACGCCATATTATTCTTCCAATTAGCTATCTGTTGTAGGTGGTTGCAAAAAAACAAAGAGATAGAAGCCATATAGAGAATTGAAGCGCTACGCAGTGTTCTTATGGAAATCCACTCACTTTTTGTTATGTTTCATGGTTTTATAAGAATGTTGCTTGATGAAGAACCTGGCGGAGGACTAATTCGTAGTCATTTGTATACTTTCATCATGGACTACCTTAGTGGTAAGCCATTTCCTGAATCATGGCCTACATGATAGTTCATATAGAATCTGTTTGATCTTTTAGTTTTTTATTGGAGGTTCCTACTTGTCAGCATATGAAAAGGGGCCTCCACTGGAGTTGTGGTGCTGTGGTAATGCTGAAATTTTTGTTTATGGTTTTCTAATGGAATTGAACTTATACCTATTTCTTATATATGCATGTTTTCTTTGAGTCAGATTTTCTCATGGGCATCAAATTTCGCTACCAAATTTTCGTGCGGCTCCTTAAAGGAGAGTGGGACTGTACAGATGTTGACAGTTGGACGGGAGGCTGCTATTGAAGTACAGGTTAGATTGACATCATAATTCTAACAAGCACGTGTAAAATCAATTTTTGGTTGATGTATAGGTCCCAAGCATTAGAGTTCTTTCATTTACTAGATAGTTATTAGTATTAGTTTTATGGTTACATTATATATTTGAGAAAATCTTGAGTTTGATAGATGGAATTGTGTTAGGTACCTTGTGGATAAGTGGAGTATGGTATATGGATATGCAGTAACCAAATATAAATTTATAAAATGGGTGAAAATAGACTAAATGAATGCATACATTATTACTTCTTAAAGTAGCAACATACCGTATTAGTGGGTGAGACCCCATAATAAGTTTGTGGAACTGGGATATTTGATTGCAACTGCTAAACACGATGTTATACAAAACATGATGTTATACAAACACGATTATATTTGACAATTAGCAACAATCCTTGGTTCCGCCCTTGAAGTGAGTCAGATCATTAATTGATTCAAAACTTACAAATTAGAACTGTGAATGAAATGAAGAGCCAGATGGCAGTTCTCCGTATCTTCTTGCTGGTTTTGTGTTCTTCTCAATGTTTCAAAACTGAAGTTTGGATGCTCTAATGACCCATATCTCTTTCTCTCTCACTAATAATATTATTGTTCAGTTAAGGTCACACACTACAACGTATGATTGTTTTACGGCCCAACAACACATTGAATTTCCGCCTGTGGTCTCACTGGATGTAAATTTTATTAT
The DNA here is from genome assembly GCA_030844895.1 of Ambrosia x helenae. Lineage (NCBI taxonomy): Eukaryota > Viridiplantae > Streptophyta > Magnoliopsida > Asterales > Asteraceae > Ambrosia > Ambrosia x helenae. The sequence goes on from JAUTDX010003498.1 coordinate 14,868, forward strand.
TTCGGACTGTGTGTTGAGTTATCAATCATCCTTGTCTACTTTTAGTGTTTTTAATATATTATACTTCTAAAATATATACTTGTGTATGCTATTATTACTCTATACTCATGCAAAGTTTATGTTTTCTTCCTGCTTTTGTGTTGTCTGAAATATTATGTGCCTTCTTTTTTGCATAATGCATGATTCTTATTTAAAATGGAAAGGGAATTAGTTAAATTTTTATTACGCTTGAGATATCTATTTTTTCCCATTGCTGATAATTGTTAAATGTACAGGAAAGTGTATATTAAGCTATTGAATCATTCCCTCATTTAGCAAAGGACTCATATTCTATAATTCTTGATGGCCAATAAAAAATGGAGTAGCCCGGCAAAAGTCGTCCGAGTTGACCGATTACTCACCGAGTACTCGCTACAGGGTGGGTCACCGAGTATAGCCGAGTTGGCTGAATATTCCGAGTACTCCCCGCATAGGCCGATCCGACCCCCGAGTACTTGCCCGACTAGGCCGAGTACTCGCAACTCCTCAGTCGGCCGAGTTGGTAGCGCCTAGCGAGTTCTGCAACTGTAGCTGCTAGGCAGTGGCGAAGGTAATTGACAATTTTGATCTGATAATTACTTTTCAGTTTAAGCTATTTTAGTTGATTACTATAATACTATGCTAAATATCTGCAACGTGGATGTTATATGTTTGATAAGTAATGGGTCTTTTATCTTGTGGATGCACTTACAGAGATTTGGTGCAAAACGTGTATTTCCCAGATTCGAACCCAACCCGCTTTGGTGCATTGAGATTTACTGTGATAGATGAGAGGAAGTCGTTTTTTTCTTTTGTCTAGAGTAGTTTTTTCTCTTCTGCTGGTTCTGCGTTTGTGAAAAATAGTGGTCTCCTCGACAATTCACGTGTTGCTGCTCATTTCAATTTCATGGATACTCTAATATTAACTGAAGTGTTGGTATTAACCTTAATTTTTTTTGGTCGAATACAATTCTTTTTCACTTGTTGATTGCTTTTCAATGTTATGTTTATGCGTATTTCAGCCATGATCTTGATAATATATTGCTTGAGAATCTTGGCGACACAAGAACACTACAAGCAGTTTTTGAACTTGAAGCTCTCTTTCTTACTGGTGATCTTGTTTTTTATCAACCATTTATATAGTGCTGTTAATCCAATTTTTTTAATTGTGTTCTTTAATCTTCTAAATAAAAAGCTTATACTATAAAAATGGTAACATAATGCTTTTGATCTATTAGAGATAATGTCCAGTGAAATTTTAGTTTATAAAGAATTATCTTTCGCCACGGTTTAAGGTTTGGTTCTTTAGACATTTCATCTCTGTCTCCTTTCCTTTTAAACTTCAATCTCGTTGCCACGTTCATTCAGGATGTAATTCCACACATGGTGCAAGAATAGGGTTTTATATATGAATTGGTTACCAGTAATGTCCTACAAGCAGATGCCCTAAAGAACTGCTTCTATTTCATCTGTTTTGTCCGCTTTTTTCGTATTTGACCAAATTCATGTTTAGATTACTGCTTGTAATCTCTGTTGCAAAACAAGGTCGAGTTGATTGATTACTCCCTGAGTACTCGCTCCAGGGTAGGTCACCGCGTATAGCCGAATTGGCCGATTACTCCGAGTACTCCCCGCATAGGCCGATTTGACCCCCGAGTACTCCCCCGATTAGTCCGAGTACTCGCTCCAGGGTAGGTCGCCGAGTACAAGGTCAAACCGAGTTTTGCAACACTGCTTGTAATGAGTTGCTCAATAGCACATTAGCATAGAGAGCTGTACAAAACCATTTAGCTTAATTTTTTTTTGTAAAACTCTTAAATTTGTAATTTGTTGGTAAAGCGACTCTTTTACCCCAATCTTCGTTTCAACAAGGTTTCCCAACTACAAGGCGAAAAAAAATAGATGACCCGCTGGCCGCTGCAACGCGCGGGCATTCCCACATATATAATAAGATCAAGATGTGATTAAGTCGGGAAATGATCTTGGTTCGTGACGACGAACCTAACTAACTTTGAAAATAATGGTTATTTAAAGGCTAAGTAAAGTGTAACTTATAACGCGGGTAATCCATCACCAACGGACCTAGGGCACACATTTTAATTAAACAGGGAATAGTATTAAATAGTGGTGTTGGGAGTTGGGTGTACAGCTTGCCTGTAAAACACGCACTATAGACATAGTGATTTATACGTTGTACTTGCTAATTCTCTTGATTGCACGTTGTACTTGAGGTGAGTTTCACGACCCCCTTTTAACGTCCTTTCTAAATGTTTTCAATGCGGGGAAAAGATGTGTTATAAAAAATTTGTGTTGTAACCGAGGAAATATGGGTAAGTAATATGGGCACTTGGGTAACGATTAGCCATGTGGTGGAAAACTCCGTCATCAAGAACTGTAACCAATTGTTTCGAAAGAGAGAGTTAAAGGAACAATACGTAATGTAGCCGTAGGATATGATGAATAGTACTATTGGTGCTCGACGAGGCCCACCCCTGAACTGATAGCGTCAATTCCTGTGGGGGTGCATTCTATGCTGAATTAGTCGTTGATCCACAAACAAGGCAGCGGAGGATTCGTCTTGATTTGGTTATGGGCCTAAGTGATGCCATAGACTAAGGGGAGTAGCTACCCCAAAAGTCAATACTTATAATATTTTTGTTACATGCACGGTGTTGTGTTGTTATATTGTTATTGTTTTATGTTGTTGTTGTGAAAGCAAAACCCGTGAACTCACCAATATTTTATATATACGTTTTCTTTAAAACATATCTTTCAGGTGAATGAATGGAAGAAAGCTTGGATGGACAGGGCAGGGATCACAAAATAATAAGTGTCGGTCTTTTGTTAGTGGTTTTATTTCCATCTCCCATGATTGAGAAATGGATGAGAAACCTCTACTTTTGTGATATTTTGAAAACTGGGAATGTACTCTGAATTTATTTCTACAACTTCTACAATCGGCACTAATTAACTATGAATTTTTCTAATTAAACATGTTTGCGGTAATCTCATCTCTAACTACTTTACTCGCGGTCGCGCCAAGTCTTTTCGCCTCTGGCATGGTGTGACACCTACAATTGGTATCAGAGCCTTAGGCACGAAAATTGTATGGTACAAGATTGGTTTTTGCAAAAAAAAAAAAAAAGGTTCTCACGGATTTGTTTTACGTTGAAATCTCGAGTTTTTTTTATTGAAAAAGTATTACTAACACATTAGCAGGTGTTGGCGACCAGATCTAGACGTTTTGGTCGTGTTTTGAACGTTTTTTTATCAATCTAGTGTTTCTCAGCCTCGACAGGCGAAGATAACCTAGTAGGCTAAGATAGCCCATCTTCGTCCAGTAGTTATCTTCGCTCAGTAAACGAACAGGCCTCCTTGTTCATTTGAAAGCATCTTCATTAATTTGAACCTTTGTTCACCTAACTGAATGATGTGCCATCATTTACACATGTTTTCCATGTGTTTTTATCCTTCTTTTTGCACATTTATTATGCTTTTGTCATTATAAAACATAGCTAAATCGTTCCTAAGTGATAAATGCGGGTTTTTGGAAGCAAAATTCCAAAAAAAAGAGCGAAAACTAACGCGAAAGGAAGGAAATAGAAGACTTTGCAGACTACAGCAGATGGTGCACGGCCATGCGCATGCCCAAGTCAACCAGAATGAAGAAGTCCACGTGCACGGGCATGCTTATCAATTAGCACTGTCGTGCACTCTCCAAAAGTGCACCACAAGGCTCAGCAGAACAATACTGACAAGACCGTTGGCCACGTGGCTAAGCACGGGCGTGCTCTTAGGAAAGCACGATCGTGCTCCTCAATGAACCCGACAGAATCTGCACGCAAGGACTACGGACTGCCCCAGATGTTTGGCACGGGTGTTCACACCCCTGAAGCACGACCGTGCACCTCCTTTCAACTGTATAAAAGGAGAACTTCACTCTTCATTTTGGCATCCCATTCCACCTGATTCTCTCCCACATTTCTGTTGTTTTAGGGTCTTACAAGTAACCTTTGGAGTTTGGGATAACTCCATAAACACTTTGCTTAAGTGAGCCTCTAGAGAAACCATGATTTCACTTAAAATCATCCTTAGTGAGCCTGTTGTAAAGCCATTGTTTGGCTAGGATTAATATAGTGTTGCTAGGGCGAAGACTATCTAGGTATGGATTTATATAGTTTATGTTTATTTTAAGTGATGTTTTGTGTTCTTGGTAAATCCTTCTACTCTTTTTAGTTTGATGAACTAACTAATTAATCAACTTAGTATTTGGTCTTGTGGGTGTTTTGGTAGGAAGTAGAGGGACTTATGAGTGTACTCGTGGCGTGTAAAAACCTGCGCACTTGTAAGCTAACTTAACTCCACGTGTAGAGATTAGCCCATTTGTGAGTGGAAACATTCACACTTTGTGGTCGATCCTTAACCATCAAAACTTCACTTAGGTTCGGTACGGGCTATATAGTTGGCCTTGGTGATAAGCCAAGATTTGGTTAAGCAACTTAACTACATGGTCTACGTGCTGGCTTTGGCGCAAACTAAATATTTGTGAACTCGTGTTAGAAGTAAACGGTCTTTATTTACTTCTATAGCCGCACAACTAATAATAGATCAATCACTTTTTAAAAATTTAATTATTTCAAGTAGGGGATGAGCGTACACCGGAGGCGGCGGCGCATGTCAAGTGGTAGCTTGTTAGCCGCTCCGGCCTTTGGCAAGTTATTCACAAAAAATAGAGCTGTTGGATGTCAATATCACAACTTTGGGAGGTGTGTTCTTCAGGGTTGGATGCACATAATCTTGGGTGATCTGCCTCTCACAATTGAGAGGTGAGCTTATCGGGGTAGGGAGACCCTCACAATAACAACCAATAACATAAACCGTTTTTAAGTTATAGCGGTTATGCGTAATTTGGTACACATCACTTAATTAAACGTTCACTATATGTTCATACCAAGATAAGTCGGTCCCAAAGCAACACTTCCGTTTGGTTATTGGTCATTCTCTCGGCTACTTTTGTTATCTTTACTCTTATAAACTTTTTCTTAAATAACTTAAAACTGAGTAATAAAAGCCGTGTCTTTGGATTCGATACTCGGTATTTGCTCTTTCTATACTACACTCAATAGGTACGCTTGTCTATTGTGTGAGTTTTAGATCATTAAGCAACTATCGTTTTATTTATAAATTTAAAACTTAGATACGTTTTGGTAAAATCTTGATTTCTTTGATTTTAGAACACCAAGTTTTAACACCATTGAACCATCTTTTAAAATTTACTAAAACCACACGCATCAGCGAACATAGTTATCTTTGCCCAGAATATCATAATCGTGGACTTGGACTATTTCGGAGTTGGGCTATTATTAATCGGACTAAAATCAATTTAACTAAACAAAAAATGTTTATCTTAAATAAGTTAGTTATGGACCATAAGGTGGGAAAAGCCAACTCATCTCCTAAAATTATTTCAATTGAAAACTATTATTTGCTAGCCGCTCCGACCGTTGGCAAACTATTCACAAAAGAAAAGAGTAGTTAAATGTCAATATCACAACTTTGGAGAAATGTGTCATTTGGGGTTGGGTTAATACAATCTTGGTCGATACTTCCCTCATCATTGAGAGGTAAGCTTACCGTGAAAGGAAGACCCTCACAATAACTTTAAGAACATGAATCCTAAGCAGTTAATATCGCCGATATATCCGCTATATCGATCCGATATATCGGTTATCGGTCATCAACCGATAAATTGATACCAATATTTTGACCGATATTTTGTACCGATATTATCGGTGATATTGACCGATATCTTACCGATATTTGACCAATATATCACCGATATTCCCGATATCAGTTTCTTTCTTATTAGTTCTTCTATTTGTCTTGCTTCTTATTGATGTTGTTAGTGTTTTAAGTCTTAATTGTTAATTATCAGTGTTAAGTTATGTTTAAAGTCTTAATAAGTTCCCACTTGCTACAATTGTTATTGTTTTGCATGTTGCAAGAGGTCAATCTGTTAATTGTAGGAGATTATATTTAATTGTTAATGTTAAACTTCTATATATATGGATTTTGCATGATATAAAAATTACCGATATCCCACCAATATCTCACCGCGAAAACCGATATATCAAATATTGGTCCTCGACCGATAACCGATATTTTCCAACATTAACTGCTTAGCATGAATCATTTAAACTCTAGTGTGGCTATGCCTAGTTTTTAAACACACCACTTAAATAAAAGTCTACTATTGTCTCATACCAAGTAAAACAGATCCCGAAGTAATACCTTTGTTTTGTTATTGATTTTTTTTACGGTTAAAATCTCTCTTTTACTTTTCTTTCAAGCCACTAAAACTCTTTTAGTGATTTTTAGGAAGTTGAGTGGTAAAAATCGTGTCCTTGAATTCGATACTACGCTTGTTAAATACACTTGTCTATTGTGTGCGTTTTAGAACGTTAAGCAACTATCGTTTTATTCTATAAATTTAAAACTTGCGCACACCAATATCAAAGAAAAGTTCATTAATATGTCTTACTCAATTGCAAGATTACGTGCTACTTGGTGCCGACGGATGGATGAGGAGGACCCAAATATTGACGAACATGTTGAAGAATCTATGACCGAATATGAACAAGCTAACTGAATACCATTTTTCAAGTTATAAATTTGGAAGCTTATTATTAACCAACTTTCTAATTTGTATTAGTGTTTTAATATTTATTTATGTTTAGTGTTAACTATGTTTAACATAAATGTTATTATATTGAAATTAACATTAAACGTTAAACATTTTAAAAGTTAAAATTAAACATTAAATATCAAGACCTAATACAAAACATTAAACATAAAAACCACTACTACACGTCTACACTGATGATTCGCCTTCTTTTTAAATTTTTTCGTAGGACAACGTTTAACTGTATGTTTTCTAAGAGTTGAGTTTGCCCAAGCTTTATAAACTTTCCACAATACTTGCACCGGGCCATCTCAGTATTATCCGACATAAGACATAAGTTGTCATGAGACCAAATGACGCAGTTTCTTTTAATTTCAAGTACCAAAACAACTTCTTCATTGTTTGCCATCATTGACGTTGATGTAGAAAAACTTAGCAATTTAAGAGGTTTCATGTTTTAGACAATGTTTAAGAGTTAGAGAAGTGGTTTAATAAAAAAAAATAATAAACGTTCAACACCAATTTATAGTAAACTAGGGTTGTAAAATGGTAAATAGCATGTTCCTAACAGCTATAGTATGTTAGGAACCGGTTCCAACGGTTGGTTTTTAAAAATTTGGGCTCCAACAGTAATGCCCGAGTATTATTTGTTCCTACCTATTACCGCACGTATTCGAACCAATTCCAACGGTTCTACTCTATGTCCCCATACGCGGGTCCAATTCCTAGCATATCCGGTCCCTTTTTGTACCCGATTGGGCCGTACCAATGGCTAATCGGCTATAATATCATCATCATCATCATACTCAGTTAATCCCACCTATAGCAAAGCTAAGGTAGGGTCTGAGGAGGGTAAGATGTAGACAACCTTACCTCTACCCCTACGAATAGAGAGACTGCTTCCAGTGAGACCCCCGGCTCGATGTGGTTTGGTATCAAGCGTTGGACATAAGGCACATAACACTTAGCAATCGGGACAAACCCGATCAGTGCATGTACCCCTTTGTCTTTTGGCTATTAACGCCACCACATGATGCATGATTAACCGTCCATTTTTAACATTATTTTCACGAAATTAGTAAAATAACGTTAAAACTAGTGCAACTTTACCTTTGCCCCCCGAGGGTCACACATATATACATTATATGCGCACACCGTAAGTGGGGCGTTAATCGGCTATAATATCAGTTTACCTAAATTAAACCGCAAATGATGCGATGATCCTAACAGTCATCCGAAATAAACGAATGTCTTAACTGACACGCCCTCGAGGGGTGTACCCAACATATTGAATTGCACCAAGTTTGGCAAGAGATGCTATTTTCTACAACCATAATAACCCAGATCAAGGATTTATCAAATAATTTGTCTTTGTTCTTCATTTTCATACATTTCTTCCAAAACTAAATACTGAAGGGCAACGGAATATTTAGCAGTCTTTGTTCTCACCATTTCTGGACCATTACTCTTGAGGATAAATGACCCGATTCCATCTCCTGCCAACCACAAACACATTGCAAAGTTTAAACACGAAAATATGAATCACAATGCTGCAAAAGTGAACTTAAAAATATTGAATTTGAAACTATGAATCATAAACTGGAAATAAGTTTAAAAGTATGTCATTAATGAATTAATGTATCAAGATAAGATAGGAAAGACCTTTGATAGTGTAAATAGAGTTGACCCATCTCTTGTATATGTGAAGAAATTTTGGGGTGTCACCATGATGAGTATCAGAGAACAAAAGCATACAAGTCCCTGTTTCACTGTGTACAAAGTGGGTGTAAATCAGTTGTATAAAAAGATTTGCACTTTCTAGTAGTGGCGATTTGGACCCAATTACTTGAGAACGGATCAACTCACCAAATCACTTAAGAACGGGTCAACTATGGTTATCACTTATCTCAGCAAAAAAAAAGTTTGAATAAGAAACGGGTCAAATGGGTTGAAAGTTACACTTAAAGTGTATTTGTAATCCATTCAATCGCCTAGATTGCTTTATTTAAAAATATACATAATTAATATAACATACTTCATGCTGTCACTATTTACAAGGAAAACAAGTAAAAGTATGGATGACATGTTGTAACAATCAACTATGTAACAACAAAGAGAAATCTTTTACTTACTTAGCATGATCAATTGCGTTCCTACACAAAGCTAAAGTTCGAACTATCGCCAATTCTCTTCCTCGAGGACTATGGTACCTCTGCTGGCAATTTCTTCATTACACAAAAAAAAGAAGCTATCAAACCAAAGGCAAAATTAAAGTTCTTAATTCAAACATAAATCTCTTTGAGAGAAAGTGTATCAAGACTACCTTTCATCAAAAAATTCTCCAAAATCATCGATTACAACCAACACAGGATACCTATCATGCATGTGAAATGCAGCAAAGAACTTGTTGATCCCTTCCTCATCCTCAACATATCTAGAATTCACATATTTAAAGTACACTAGAAATCAATAAACAAATAATAATCCAATCAACTGGACGATGATAATGCTATAAGTTATTATCATATTTTGGATTACTAAAATAAAATCCAATCTCCAATATATGTATATATAAAGAAAAAAAAAACCCAACAGAAGCTTACTTCATTTGAATTCGATCAAACACTTCTGAAGATAAATCAACACCCTGTAGAATAAATAATCAATAATCCACACATTTCAATAATAATAATAATATAATAATAAATCTATAAGAAAAAACAGAAACAGACCTTGGAGAGAAAGGGGGGTTTGGCAGCTAATTTCCGACGGCTGGAAATAAAAACGGCTGACTTATTGCTGTCGTCAACGAGGGCGTTGACTGCGAACTGGAACAGTAATGATGTCTTCCCTCTGCAAGAATAATAATAATAATAATTTAATAATGATATATTAGGGGAGTTTGTAATGTAAAGAGAAATGATTGGGAAGAAAAGAGGGGAATGGGTACGAGAATGGAGGGCCGGAGAGGAGGTTTATTGGGTCGTTGTGTGTGTTGATTGACTTGGTGGTGGTGGAGAAGAATCTCTCCACCATTGTATTGTGGTGGTTTGTGGTGGTGAGTCGGAGAGCGAGTTAGCACAGTGAATCGTTCACTGAGTTGTTAGTTGTTTTGTTACTACCCCCAAATCCCAATTACCCAGGTGGCTTAGCTTCCTGCATTTGTTGCTTTTCTGTATATATTTTTTTATCAGAATGTGTTGTTTAAAATACAAATCCAATTGGACAAAGCATAAATAGAAAAAAATAAAATTTAACTTTCATTTTATGTGTTATGGATTTCATGTGTTAAGGTGGGCGTAGCGGCGAGCTAAACCAGCAAAAATATTAAGGTGGTGTTTGTTTTTTAAGAGGTAAAATGTCTGCAGTCTGCGGACCACATCTGCAGACATCTGCAGGAGAAGAGGTGGACCAAAGTCTGCAGTCTGCAAGAAAAAGACTGTTTGTTTTTTAACGTCTGTAATGTAACCAAAAACCATAACCATAATCCAACACAAATATCCACGTAATCATAAATAAAATTGAACAAATAATAATATTCATAATTCACAAAATTATATTAACAAGCGTAATTTTGTGTGTGGGTTGAATTGAGTCCAGTCACATGACAAACTCTTTACACCAGAATTTGGATTTTTTCTACTATTTCAATTGTCGTTCATAAAAAAAATGTATTATTTAAAAACAAACACTACAACCAACCTTCCACAATGAATTCTTTATCTTTTATTATTATTGATTCAAGTTTCAACATAAAACAAACCCAAATACCAACCCTCTGTTGACTCTGTTCTAGTGTTCTTCATCTCTCCCTCTAAACAGTTCTTCGTCTCTCTCTCTCTCTCTCTAAAACAAATAAAACAAATACATCAACACCTACTTGGTAGCGGTGGTGGAGGGGAGGAGGGGAAGCGACGGTAGTGGAGGGGGGGAGGGGGAGAAGCACGGCGGGCAGGGGAGGAGGAAGGAGGGCGGCGTGAGGGGGAGGAGGAGGGAGGGTCGTCGGTGAGGATGGAGGATGAGGAGGGAGGAGGGCTGCTTGGGGAGGAAGGTGGAGGAGGGAGGAGAAGGAACCAGTGTTTGGTTGAGAGGATATTGATTAGAAATGAGGCAAAAGAGGTTGGAGAGGTCAAGAAGAGGTTGAACCATGTCTGCCCCAAGAAGAGGGCGGGCAGACATTTTTTAGGGGGATGTCTTTCGAAAATCAAACAGTCTGCTACACCCAAACGTCTGCCCGCGTCTGCGCGGCGCAGACATAAGAGGCCAGAAGCTCTTCTGGTAAGAAAACAAACACCACCTAACATTGCTCAAAACTTTATGCAACAAAATAAATAAATAAAAATTAATGTTCTATTTGTTATGAATGCATCATAATATTGTGACTTTCTTTATACATAGCCCACATCTACTCATTACCTTTGAATTAATGTTAAGTCCCTATAAACAGAGACCTTATGTAATTGTTATGATACACTCAATGAATAAGATTTATCTATTCTATCTCTCTTTGTATCTTCCTCTAATCTTTGTACATAGTTTTTATATTTTGTATGTTGGTTGCTAGTAGGCCAATTGTTTGAGAAGCCAATGATCATGAGAGCAAAAGTTATTGTTTGCAGTTAAGCACATATGATTTTACATGCAGTAACATTAATTCACATCAAGTCAATACTTTATAGTTTATCCCCCCATTATAAATTGGTTTTTTGGTTAGGAACCAAGTATTTCCTATCTAAGATTTTTTTGTTGTGCGACATATATTGATATTAATCCACCACGACGCACAAAGATGGGACCTCGAAAGGTGCTTGGGAATATACAGTAATTAATATAACCTTTAATGAGGTATTTATTTACGACCCACTTAATTGAAATCCATCTCAGGATTAACATTCCCAACATAGGGGAAATAAAAAGCAATTTGTAAAGAAATGAGTTAGTGTGGGTTATAGTTGATCCTCCAAACAAAGTCAGAACCAAAAGTTCAAAGGATAACTCATTTACAAAGGTAAAAAAAAAAAAGCTAACTATCAGGTGCGTTAACTGACCTTAATATGGTGACTATCTAATCAAGTTACATATACCAACTGCTAATGCTCCAATTAGGTTTAGTGTCCTGGAAGGACAAACATATATTGGTTATTAGTCTATTGCACGCCTGAAGCGTGGCAGACTAGTCGATTCCAAAAATAAAAATCCTTGAGAAATTGGAGCAAGTAATAAAAATGGTCAAGTCGAGGTTATAGTAAAGAGTCTCTTGAAGAAACATTAGACGTGATGGTTATAGTAAAGAGTCTCTTGAAGAGACATTAGACATGGTGGTTCCAGAAGAACCTCAGGTACCTGAAAGTAAGAGATCTCAGTAAATTATATCATGTCTAGAAATATATGGAATCGAATCAAAATCGACGTCGATGATAATTTTATGTATATATAGTGCTTGAAATAATGAGAATAATGAGGATCAAGAAATTAGATCTGCTGGTAAATGACACGTGAAATGATTGGCCAAAATAGAAAGACGCAAATGGGGCAGAACTGAAATCTCTCATATATCTAGATGGACCAGTGGTTCATACAACTAAAAGTTGTAAAATGTGTTAGGTACAAAGGAGTCTTTTGTTCATAAGTGTAATGAGAAATGTGTCAATATACAATATAAGACAAAGTTGGTGGCACAAAGTGATTTCGTACAGACTCATAATTAATTATGATGAGACATAATCTCTAGTGGTGGATGCAACAATTTTTGTTTTAGCCTCGTAATATAAGAGAGATTAATACGCATCTAACGGATATTATGATATCCAATGTATATGATGATAATGAATTTTACATGAAATCCTTAAAGGATTTAAGTTTTCAGAATCATGTAAATCAAGTTCTCAAGAACGATATAATATTTGTATACAAATTTGGATTCAAATATATTATATATGTTATATACATTGATAAATTAAAATATAATAGGAACTCATGATAAGTCCTATGAGGCAATTAAGCGCTTAAAAGCAATCATCTTGAAGATGTAATTCATATGCAGTAATAAGCATATGGTGATTATAAAGTATGTACAAGATGGTACTATACGAAATGGAAGTGAAACAATTGGTAATGAGTTCTTTGAATATGATATGGAAAACGATATATTGAATAGTGAAGTTTATGTGGCAAAACTCTTGAAGAGTGTTCTCACGTACACAATTGCTCAACATGGAAGGAAGTCCATGACCGATTGTAAGTGCAAGAGGCATTGAGACTAAATGCTCGAGAAATATGTTATATGAAGTTAACAATTTCTAAGTACAGACTAAAATAGTCGAAGTTAAACATGATATAATCAACTGGGTAGTTATCTCTAAGAAAAGAGATATGATTATGATGTACTCGATCATGTGTTTTATTAATTCAACAATATCATGTTTAGAAAATTATAAGAGATATCATTATCTCGTGAAGAGATGGTACGCAAGTTGAGTATTTGTTTAACAATATTCTTATATATAAATCAAACTGCATTCAAAAGATGTTGGCCATTTTAATATGTCAAAGTCTATCTCTAAGAAAGTTTGAGATTGTTAAATCATTTGATATTAAACATATTATCCTTAAAGTATTCAAAATAGAAATGATTAGTCTATAACTAGTGTCATAGTCAATGTTGAAAAAGTGATTAGGCGCTCTCTAGTCAAAGTCGGGAGTATTCGGGTAGTTCTCGGCCTAGTCAGAGAGTACCCTGGGAGTACTCGGCCTAGGCCTAAAGTAATCGGGCCTCGGCAACTTACCTTGTAACGATTACTCGGGAAGTACTCGGCCTTCGAGACCTTGTTTTACAACATTGGTCATAGTTAAGTGCAGTTGATGCAACATTTCTTGCCCGTATACACAACTAGATTTATCATTTATTTATTTATTTATTTGATTTATTAATAAATTATAATATAATATAATTTGTTTCCAGTGAGGAGACATTGAAATGATTTAAAATCAAATATTTTGATACTCTCAAGGAATCTAACATTACTAACCCGTAAAATATGAGTTTGTATTTCACTAACCCGTAAAAAAGGATTTGGTTAGTCTTGTTGATGCAAGGAATGTAACATTACTAACTTGTAAAAAAAGGGTTTGATTAGTCTTATTAATGCAGGAAATATAACATAACACACTCGTTGATTTCATGGCATGCATATACGAGAAGAGTTACTAGAAGTCTGACATGAAGATCATACATCATTGCTTTGTTTAAAGAATCATACATGAAGAGATCAAGAGGCAATTCATTGGCTACAAATTTTTTTGAGCTACTATCATAGAAGATCGAAACAGTCATTGATATATATTACAATGACGGGGAGTATTAGAAGCGGCATACTATTTTTGCCTTCACTAAGTTTTGTCCCACCGTGTTTTCTTATTAAGGTTTTTAACGAGGCAACTCAACTGATCCAGAAGTATCTATGGGAGTCAATACGCGCTGCACTCTTTTTCCCTTAGCTATGGTTTTCCCACTAGGTTTTCCTAGCAAGGTTTTTAACAAGGCACCATCACTAAGCGTATTAAAAGAATAATTTCATCTATGTTATTTCATGATGTGGATGGTCAATGGGGAGTGTTATGAATGCATCATAATGTGGTGACTCTCCACATACATAACCTCCATCTACTCATTACCTTTGAATTAATGTTAAGTCTTTATAAATAGAGGCTCATGTAATTGTTATGATACATTCAATGAATAAGATTTCTCTATTCTATCTCTCTCTGTATCTTCCTCTAATCTTTATTAGTAGTTTTTATATTTTGTATGTTGGTTGCTAGAAGGCCGTTGTTTTACAACACTTTATAAAATTAAATTAAAACCATTACGCAAATCCATCTGGTGCCTCATTGTGTGTCGAGCCATGATAGAATATGAAAACGTAAACGCAATGGTAAAATAACATTAATAACTAAGAAACCTACAAAAAATATTAAAAGAGAGAGAAAAAACACTTGGAAGTGTGTATGATTTGAATGGTAAGCGTAAACTTAAATAAAAAACAAGGGGTGAATGGACTCGGTTACTATTTAAAAAATATAACAAAAGACATGCAATCAAGGTTATACATCATGCTTCAATTAACAAGATTCACCTCTCAATTCTAAATTGCTATTTGGTGTTTACACAATTTATATATCTAAAATTTTAAAAATTTATGTATATTATTGTTAGATTTTTTATTGTAAATACATTACTTACATAGTATATAAATGTCTATGTATATTATTGTTTCTCAACATAGCAACTGAAACTCTATGGGATTAACATTATTAGTATGTATTTATCCTAATGATAATGCAAGTAATGGTTTGGTTGATAATGTTTACATCAATTTTAAATCCACAATTCATACAATCTTGCTCAATCTGTGAGACTTGACACTTGTGAAAAAAATAAAAAATCATTAGCAATGTTGTTTTATGTTGCAATTTGAAAAGGCTTACAAACAAAAGGATATAAAAGTAGAAACTTATTGTAAGCATCAAATTCTTATGGAATATCTAAAATTTGTAGCCAAAAGATCATCACAACCTAATGATCAGGGATATCAAAAAGGAATCATATACAATGATCAGGATTTAAACCCATTTAGAGGGGAATAAACGGATATAAAGATGTTAGGTCTCCGGGGTATGTTAAAGAGGTCGCCAAGTATCAACCACTAAAGTCACTAAAGTTAATCCTAACGTATTTCTGATCACAAAATCAATTATTGTTTTGAGGTCAGTCCGAATTTAGTCGAATAGATTCTATCTCCATCCAATACATCCTATTTATAGATTGCTTTCATGGTCAGGCACGACTATTTCAAAATTAGAATGGTAATAATGGAGTCCCGCCTGATCACGAGATGATCAGATAATAGAAACTAGCGAATTTGAGGTCTAAAAAGGCAATAGTATTGGTATAATCCGATCAAAATGTAAAGAATTCATATTCAAGTACAAGATGGAGAAACTTTAAAGTTTTTTAAACCACTCCCTTTGAGCGTTGCACTTTGCACCCATCTTCACATTGATACCTACATGTTTATTATATTAGTTCCGACTTCCATACCCCTATAAATAAAAATAAAAAACAAAAAAAAATATCATATTTTATTATTTGAGTTATTTAATAAATGAGTCAATTCAGGTTGTGTTTTCATCTAAAACTCATCCAAAAAGGGAAAAAGAAATAAACGAGGAAATGGGTCAAAAGGGTAGAGAGTAACCTATTTTATTCAAAACTTATTATTATTATTATTATTATTATTATTATTATTATTATTAAAATATTGTCTTTGCAACTATAATTAACACGCTAATTATTTTAAAAGTTCAAACAAACTGAACGTTTTGCAGGTCAATATTACTAAAACTGACATGTTTCAAACCCAACTGCCAATATATGCTAGTAAGATGGGCAGCAGCTTACCAGAACAGATGATGGCTTCACTTTTTGTAGAGTATGTCATAGTGACCAGGTCGATACAACAAGACAATGAACGGGTTTGGTTCAGGCCCAGTCTCACTAGTACTAGCGGTTGCACCATCTGCAGGTGTGGGAACAAAATCATGATGGTTCACACTCACACCGCCATCCTTATCACATGAGCTACGGTCAAGATATACAACACGAATTGGTACACCCAATGCATCACACAAAGCTGTGATGTGTACATGGTCACTTTCTTCACCCATGGGTTCCACTGATGTCTTGCAAAACTACCATATTTAAGAAAACATACTTCCGTAAGTAAGACGGATGCATTTAAAGAAATTAATAAAATAAGGGACTTTTTCATACATCGCCCTCAAAACTCTGTATGATATGATATTTAACCCAAAAAAAAACCCATAATATAGAATAGACACATTTTCAAATGCATGACAAATTATAGTCTTCCCTTCTTGCATTAGAATATGAAAGTTCAACTGTAACGAGAAGAGAAGGGTATAATAGTCATGTATAAATAAAATGTATTGAATGAATTCAAGTATTTTGAATTGATATATTGGATATAATGCAAGTTTTCAGGGATATACATATATATATATGCGATTGCATGATAAAATAAGGCCATAAAATTGGAGTTTTAGGTGAGGAACCAACCTGCTCTACAGTTGTATTTGACAAACCAAGTATAAAAGGTTCAAAGAATTCCGAGCGTTTCTTGATTTCTCCAGAGGTAACGAATCTAAAAAACATCACGACTGCAAAGTGGCCAGATCATTATTTAATTGGTAATTTATAAAATAGGAAAGCAATAACTTATTCCTAATTGCCAAAACTAACCGTAATCAGATACACACTGATCGCGACTTCTTGCTACAAGTTCATCATGACTGAAAAAACACAGATTATTTCAGGCTCACAAAAATACTACAATCTATACTTACTATATATCTGGACAAAGGTATTTATGATTTGCTTTGATTAAATGATTGAAGAAATCTGAAAAGAATCAGTCTCCGAACCTTATAGAATCCTCGTTCCCTTGAAGAACACTTTCCAGCTGCTCGATAAACAACTGTTTGGCACAAGATCTAATACATCAGGCTTTTACTTGGTAAAAGTTCAAAAACAGTTGCCACTTTCTAAATATATGAACAGCTTGTTTGGTTAACAAAATCATACATCTCAAAATGATCACAGACAGGTAAACTCAGCCCATGTCAAACAGAAAAATTCATCAGCAATCATTGAACAATGAATTCATTATGGATGGAACACTTACTGAGAAAAAATCTTCAAATGTGAAGTCAGCATAACCTAAATCCTGAAGCGTCTTTCTACATTTTTCCACATTTGCTTTGACGCGCTCGACCTCTGCATGGTCTTGTGATTCAAGAATATGTTCCTTTTATGCATAGAACCACATTATGAAACTTCACACCAAAAATGGATGCAGATATTAAGATAAGATGTAAAATGAAATAAATGAACATACGAGATAAGAGAACATAAAACTCCGAAAGAAACAATTCCCATCTCCACGAGTTCGTCTAATGGCGCCATATTTTTCACTCAGCACCTACATAGAAGTACAAATCAAATTTCAATACCCAAAATAACAGATTAACATGAAATGAACACAGAGAAGTAAAAGTAGACCTTTATTTTCTCCAGTAAAATGGGGCTTCCAGACTTATATTCAGCTTCTAATGAAGAGAGAGGTTCCTGTAGTGAAAAATATAAAGTTAAATTCAAGAGTATCCTTAGCTCAGGACTCATGGTCTAATAAAGACGATAATTCTTGAACATAACAATCTATAAACACACTGAAGAGTTACATCATGGATTCACGGTATAGAATATACAAAACATAAACTTGGATAACGAATTTCAAAAGGAGACTACAAAGAACCAAAGATATTTAGAGAAATTTATTAACATACACACCGCTAGAAAGGATTAACTTATAAACTACAATAAAACCCTATGAACAATTAGTCTCTTACCTTATCACCAACAAATGGAAACTTAGCCGCATCTTGCTCAAAAATTGCAGACTGTTGTTGCAAAACATCACTGTCCTTGTAGTTGGACCAATCATCAACAGCTTCATATTCTACGTTGAATGCTGTGGACTCTGATTCAGATTCTACAGGGATCTCATCATGATTCTGCATCTTTTCCAGCAACAAGTCAACAACAATACTGCAAGAATTGTTTTTGATTATGTGGATGCTTTCACTTTTGCCAAGAGCCTGCTAAAAGTTGGAATAAGTGAACAGTTAGGTTATATATCTAGAAGGATAATGATAAGTTAATGACATATATTATGGAAATTAAATAAATATATTTGCTTAAAGGTAATAGATGAAAATAGCTCATTAATGCAAGATACGACTGACGCGGAACATTACAAGTCAAACAATGCTTAACCTCTGATGTGCGTGTCAACCCTTTACAACTTTTTTTCAACTAGACGATTAATAATATGTTCTTTGTAAAATGTGTAGTTTAAATTCTGAGTCCTGAATTAGATGACATGTAGAATATTTAAAACATTGAGGTTGTTAGAGTGGAACATCCCTAAGAAGCAACTAAATGAAGACACAATAATGACAGCAACCGAACATGTTGAGAGCTCACAGCCAAACAGCTTGAACCGTGCCATATTATTATATTTATTTAATTCATTAACCGAATACATCTAGGATGATTCTAGATCTGTTTTCACTAATGGCTCCTTACTGATGAAGTAAACTTCAGAATCACAAACGGAAGAGCAGGAAATTAATATCACATTCATAATTTCATACGCATATGAGATATTGAGACCATACTTATCATGCTATCATTCATCATCACATAATTACATCAGAAAAACTAAAATAAGCTGAAAATATGGCTTTAAAAACAACCATCGAAGGTGCAAATTTAACCAAACAAAACTGGGCACAACAAAGGAACAGGATGCATTGAGATTAAAACAATACAGATTCCAAAGACGCCCAAATTTTGATGGAAAACCTAACACATCAAATTTAATTTCTAACGTAACAAAAAATATAACGAACAAAACCCTAATTTCAGTCAAAAGATTAGAAAAATTCAAACCTGTGATGTGAAGATCCGATTACTATGAACAAAGGATCAGATACTAGAGAAAGTAAGAAGATCAAGAGAAGATGAAGGTGTGATTTCAGTGTAAATGATCCATGAGTTGCGAGTTGAGTAGTTGACCGGTTTCAATAATGACCCCTTACTGATGCACTGATTTCATATTCACAAACAAAAGAGTATGAAATCATTATCACATTCATAAACTTATGATTTCACATTCATCATAACATGATCACATCAAAAAACAGAAACAAGTTGAAAATCGGGTAAAAACAACTACGCAAAGCACAAATTCCACAGCAAAACTGAACACAACGAAAGAACAAGATACATATTACATTGAGATTATCCCAACAAAGATTCCAAAAATGCCCTAATTTTGACGGAAAACCAACCCAATTCTAAACGGAACATCAAATGTAACGTACAAAGCCTAATTTCAGATAATCACATCCAAAAACGTATATCAGTTAAGGAATTCGGTAAAACCAATTAACCAACTATGCAAAATGCAAATGACATATCATTTTTTCAATTCGTTAATTGAATACTAACGATTCCTTACAAATTCAGTAAAGTTCAGAATCATAAATAAAAGAGTACCATCACATTCATATGCATATGATTCCATACTCATCGCGCCATCATTCATCATCAGATAATCACATCAAAATAGTTCAATAAGTTAAAAATCCGATTTATAAACAGCTACGCAAAGTACAAATTCCACAACAAAATTAAACACAATGAAACAACAAGATGCATTCAGATCATCAAAATACATATACCAAAAATGCCCTAGTTTGACGGTAAAATCAACCAAATCCTGAATAGAACACGAAATGTAGCATCGACAAAACCCTAATTTCAGCTAATCACATAAAAAACTTGAATAAGTTCAAATCATAGTAAAAACAACCATATGCAAAGTGCAATTTACATATCACATTTTCAATTCGTTAATTGAACACATCTGTTTCACTAACAGTTCATATTCCACAACAAAATTAAACATAACGAAAGAACAAGATGCCGTTAGATTATCACATATACAGATTCCAAAAAATGCCCTAATTCTAAACGGACCATGAAATGTAACGCTGACAAACCCTAATTTCCCATCCAAAAACATGAATAAGTACAAATTCCTTATTATTTTTATAACTCGCTAACTAAATACATCTAAAATTGTTCTTCATCTGTTTCACTAACGGTTCCTAACTAATTCAGTATAATCCATAATCACAATCTAAAGAGTATGCTATTAACATCACATTCATACGTGTACGATTCCAGATTCATCGTAAAACCATTCATCATCAGATAATCACATCAAAGAACATAATAAATTAAAAATATGTAAGCATAGTACAGATTCCACAACGATATCTAACACAACGCAACAACAAAATGCATTGAGATCATCGCAACAAAGATTATAAAAATGCCCTAATTTTGAACGGAACATGAAATGTAACGTACAGCAAACCCTAATTTTATTTTATTTAAAAAAAAACAAAAAAAACAGAGAAATTGGAACCTGTGAAGTGAAGATCTGTGGATTAGGATGAACAAATGATCAGAGATTAAGTAAGAAGATCAAGAGATGAATTTGGGTTATAGATGATGTGCCATGAGTTCGTGAGTTAGAGTAGTTGATGGAACAGAATGATGTGATGATTCACGTCCCATTGGCGGCTTGCTTTATATACACGTTTGACCCGACCCGTATCGTATCTGGATTCGGATCACTTATTATTATTATTATTATTATTATTATTATTATTATTATTATTATTATTATTATTATTATTATTATTATTATTATTATTATTATTATTATTATTATTATTATTATTATTATTATTATTATTATTATTATTATTATATGGAGAGCTCGGGTTACGCTGGCAAATAGATTATTCTTCCCCTCCCAGAACGAAACGTGGTGACTTGACTAACCATAAAGAAGAAAACATGCAACTAAGAAAATCTCATGTCTAAAACTCT
The DNA here is from genome assembly GCA_030844895.1 of Ambrosia x helenae. Lineage (NCBI taxonomy): Eukaryota > Viridiplantae > Streptophyta > Magnoliopsida > Asterales > Asteraceae > Ambrosia > Ambrosia x helenae. Next base: position 36,176 of record JAUTDX010003498.1, read on the forward strand.
AGTCCATTTACATGGCATCCGGAAATGATAAGCAAGAATTGTTTTTATTATGTTTATTTTAAAGTTGGATGATTAGGAGTAATAAATTAGTTTAATTAGGTATGGAGAATGTTACTAATGGATAAATGCTAATTTTTATCTTGCTAATCAAGAATACTAAGGGGGTGTTTGGTTCGCAGAATGTTTAGGAATTAGAATTGGAATCCCTATAGGAACTGAAATCTGAATTGGAATGTGATGGATTCCTTTGAAATCCATAGATGTGTTTGGTTAATAAATGTACTAATGGAATTTGAATTTAAAAATACACAAAATGACAAAATTAGCCCTAGTTACTAAGCATAAGTCAAAAGTTTTAAAATAACTAACGTTGCGGCTTAGAAGTGGAGACCACATCGCACATTTTCATTGATTTTGTTTGGCCAGGTCGCTTTGGTGGTGTATTGAAGACTGGGTAAAGACTGGTAGCTTGGCACAGGTGAACTCGGTTGCAGATTTATTAAAGGCGTCAGAAGCGGTGGCTGGATCGTACAGGAAAAAAGAGGCTGTCCATGCGGTTATTATGCTTGCCATTTGGAAACTATGGATCGGAAGAAACGAAAAGGTTTTTAGAGATGTTCACAAGGCCACGCCTATGGTGCTAGAAGAAGTCAAGACTGAATCGTTTTGGTGGCTTGTTAATAGGGCGAAGACTCCGGACGCGGACAAAACAAAATGGTGGTCCTTCACGATCTTTGACAACGGTTAAGTTTGAGTTTAATTGACAGGTTATAGGGGTGTTTTGCGGAAATGTATACGTGTTTTAGTGTATGTTTTTTGGTATTGGCCCAGGTAGCCTCTTGCTAAATGTGCCGGGGCGATTTTGGGCGTTTTGTAAGTTGTTATTGATATTTTGGGTAATGGAAGTTCCGTTTGTTTGTTCAAAAAAAAACTATCTTTAAAAAAAATAAGTTTTAACAAACGACATCTCTCTACCACAACCCCCTCCCCCCTCCCCCATTCCCTTAAAAAACTAAAATTAAAAAATAAATATTATAAATTTTAAAAAAATACGTTTTAGTACTTGTTATCCATAAGAAAATCTAGAATTTATATGAAAAAATAAATATATTCTAGCATATAATTAGTTTAACATAACCTACAAAGTATGCAACAAAAATAAATGGTGAACACATTGCCAAAGTACGAATTAGAAACATATTATACAAACTAGAAAGTTCAAACATACGATTTAAAGTCGTTGAAGATACGACTACAAGTAGTTCAAACATACGACTAAAGTAGTTCAAACACACAACTAGAGGTAGTTCAAGAAATTAAACACTACTATAAATTCTATAAAAATAAAAGTTTCCTAGCGAAACTTAGACAACATATACCTCACCCAAGCCTCCCTTTTGTCTTCACTCAAAGTCCAAAATGTCATCACCCTATTATGGTCATCCTTAATTATATCAATTGCTCTAAAACCTGTCCAATTGACTTAAAGATAGCTTTGAAAGCTCGTCAGGGATCGACAAAGTCTTCTTTTTTTATGTCAAGTTTGAATTTTATGTTTTCACTTAACTCGGTCGAAGTCTCTTTAAGACGATCACCAAATTGCACAACCGCATCATTGAAACTTTGAAATAAGCATTGGCTTGGCTAGGGCGTTTCCTCTTCTTACTATGACCACTTGAGGTTTCATCAACTTGAAAACTTGCATTTGTAGTGTCATTATAGCTATGCTCACCAAGATCATCCTCCCTTTGGTGTTCTTGTTCTTCCATGTTCACCTCTTGTTCCATCTCAACCCGCTTTTGGCTCTATTTCCTTGTGCTCGATCTTTTCCAAAAATAACACACATTTCTTCATAATTGGGAAGACTTTTATCTTTCCATTTTTTCGCGTCTTTATGATTCTGTTTCACATAAGAGTAAAATAAAGAAAACATTAATATCTTTTATGATTAACCAAATACAAAAAATTTAATAACAATAAAAATCTAACATGTACCTTTATGTAGTCTTCCCATACTCCGGGAGCACCAGTGGTCACACAATTACGTTCTTTGTCATAGCCAAATCCACTAGTGTTGTTTAACATATGATAAATGACTTGCAATCTTTCTTCATGGTTCTCATTCTTGATTCAATGTGAGGTTTAGCCAAAATGCCCGATTCTGGAAGTGATTCTTTCAAGCATTCTTCTAGGTGCTGCAAAAATCCTGGTTTGAAGCTATTATCTGACTTATATCTTCCCGTGTTAACCATGTTTAGTAAAGCCTCAATAAGCTTTTGATCTTCAATTTTACTCCACCCATGATAGTTTCTATCAATACTAGCCATTCCTATAACAAAACTTGAACTAAAACAACCAATAATTTCTAAATAAAAGCAAGTTTACTAATATATAAATATCACATAAGTTTAAAACCAATCATTTCTAAATAAAGGAAAATTTACTAATATATAAATATCACATAAGTAACAACCAATACATTCTTATAAGTTATTAGTACTCCAAGAGTCAAACATGCTTTGAGTTAGATTGTTTCTAAATGTTGTCCACTCGTTTGAGGTCTCAATATTAGTTATATTATCTCCATCTCCATCTCCTAAATGATCGGTCTCAAATGGGTCTATTGGCATCTTTCTTCTTATAAAATTATGAAGCAGGCAACATGCCATTATGATCCTATTTTTTTGGCTAATGGGATAGTATTAGTGGTCTCTCAAAATTCCCCACCTTGCCTTTAGAATACCAAAACATCTTTCAATAACATTTCTTGCAGATGAATGTTTCATGTTAAATAACTCTTTCGGGGTAGTGGGTTTATGTCCATCACGCCAATCATTTAAATGATATCTTTGACCTCTATAAGGGGCAAGAAAACCTTCTCCATTTGTGTATCCCGCGTCTACCAAATAATAATCTAAAAAACACTAAAGTCAATTAACACCGACAACTTTACTTACTAAAGTTTGTTATATACGCCTAAATGATTATTTATATATGATTTTACGTACCCGGCATTGGAACTTTCAATCCATGTGGCCTATCAAGAGCAACTCGAAGGACTCTACCATCGGCGGCCGACCCTTCCCAACCCGGTAACACAAAAATAAACAGCATATCTGGTGAACACACGCCTAACACATTTGTAGCAATCTCTCCCTTTCTTGTTCTATATTTAGGTTTCTCTTCACTGGGTACTATGCACTTTATGTATGTTCCATCTAAAGCTCCTAAACAATTCTAAAACCAAAAATATTACATAAAAGTTATTATACATTTCTAATCCTAACATAATTAAAAGATAAAAAAAATATGAAGATTACTCAATACCTTGAACCATTTCCACCTTTGATCAGTAGAATTCTCCAGAATAGGTTCAGGCTTCTTAAGCAAACGTGAATGCAACCTAATCACCGCATTGTAAACTCTAGAAAACACATCTACTAATTGTTTCTCCCAAACAATGAAAACGACATATGATGACACGATTCTTAACATTATGAGCTATTATGTGTAGGAGATGGCTACTTGTTCATCAATGTCCATATTCCTATTTGATGTTAATCCTCCAAATTCTTTAAGCATGTCACACAACTTGATGAAACATGACTGATTCATCCTAATTTGGGATATAGACATATTGTCACTCTCATATACATACCTATACAATATTGAATATCTATCCATTTTTGATGAAGTGTATCTAATACGCGGTTTATCCATTACATATTTGACCATCAACATGTAAAGTGAAAGCATAAGCAAAGAAATAGTTGTAACAAGTTGGTTCCACCATGTCAAAATCAATGCCCTCCTTCTTTGGTTACGTTTGCGAGTTGTTAAACTAAGTCGGGCCATTTCCTATTTACACATTTTAAACACACAATGAGGTAACATCAACATAATCAACTATAGAAAACAAACTTTACAATGCAAAATAGCAACATAAAATCTATTGATTTAAAATACCATATTAATCCATATATTAGACAAGACTTTTCACATGATGGCTAATAATTTGACATAAACTATTAGCTTGTAGATTGGTTCCATTTTAGTTGGTAGTGTATTGCAGTTTTAAGGTAGAAAAAAAAGGGCTTATTTAGGAACTGGTACTACGTATATATAATAAAACCTTAACTGGATCATAAAGGCTGGACTTTTTTTTGTAAACAATCAATGGACAGTTTGCATATATAATAAATCACAACCATCAGACTGAATCTTATATACAACAAATTACACCAACCTCCTATATTTCTATCACATTCCAATATCATTTCCAACATCAACACACCTCCTCTAAATCAAAACAAGGAAAACTATGCTCATCAATATAAAACGATTCCTATAACCAAAAAATCATCATCTATTCTTAAAGAACCAAAAAATCGGCATTAGGCGCAGATGAACGCACTTGAGGCGCAAAAAGCGCACGGAAAATCGGCATTAGGCTTATTAGATATAAAAAAATAGCAAAAGGCTAGAAAGAAAAAAGAAATACTTACTTATAATTATAAGGTTATCGTATTAAGACCTCAAATAGTCAAATTAATATTTGGACACCTCTCCTCTCTCTCTGTATATGTACATACGTATATTACAAAGATAGAGAGAGAGGTGTACCAATATTAACACTAATTATAACATATATAAGATTATTAAACATACAAGAGTTATAGCACTATCATATGTGCACTGAAATCCTACTTTAGCATATAATGGGTTCATCATGTTGTGTATATGAGTTGAGTAAAAGCTCGATTAAATTTGAGTTCGTTTTATTTATATACACACAGCTACTTTTAATTTTATATATCTAGATATTAGTTAATTTTTTATATTAATATTTTATACAAGAGTTTAAACATGATGTCTGCTAATATGATAACTAAATTAGGTTGAGTTCAACAAATGGGACAATCTAGTCGATCTGATTTACACGCTTTAATATCAATTTATCGTGAATTACACAAATTCAAGAAGTATATTTATCAACTATATTATTGGTCACTAACTATTTACATGTTCACATCTGGTATGGAGTCAAAGTTTGGACCTTTACGTTGCAGAATCTGCAG